>APFE031617853.1:75352-94817 GCA_000404065.3 Pinus taeda | reverse complement strand
ACGTGATGGTTTTTCGGTCCATGGTATTGGATGCTTCGACATGTATAAATATGTATTGTAACATTGAAAGGAATATAATTAAAAATCAAGCTGGTAGACTCGGTTTTGAGATCCAGTGGGAAATCTCTATGTATATGTGTTTTATGTTTTATGCTCTCGCATTTTTATTTTTCCTGTGATTTAGAATTCGTATGCAGGTAATTTCTGTACAGGGTTAAAACCTACAGTTTTCCTGGTCCAAGTCCCAACATAAGCCATTCGTTGAGTTGAAGCACTGCGTCTGTTATCCACTTGTAATCACACTACCTAACCTACAACAACCATTTGAAATCGAGATAGATGCCTTAGACTATGTTATTGGTGCAATCCTCACCCAACACAGGCTCCGAGTGGCCTATCATAGTGAGACACTTTCCGATACAATTCGGAACTACCCCACCTATGATAAAGAGATGTATTCCATCGTGCAGGCTTGCCACCAATGGAAGCACTACATTCTGGGGAAGGAGATGGTCATCCACACCGATCAACAACCTCTTCTGTTTATACAGACACATGGGAAGTTGCAGAACGATAGCCATCAGAAGTGGTCTACATATCTACAACAATTCCACTTGAACATTAAATACAAAAAGGGCAACACTAATCATGTTGCAGACTACCTCAACTAACCCCCATTTGTATCACTGACTACTATTCTCAATTATTGTGGTCATGAGACCTCTAGATGGCCGCAACTATACAAAAATGATCCATAGTTCACCTCGACATACCAGATTCTAGTAGCTGGAAAGAACGTTCCTGATTTCCACCTCCAGGATGCATTATTATACTACCTGGGCCACCTTTTTGCTCCTTCAAGCAAGCGTGCCAAGCTAATTTGGGAGGCGCACTACAGTGGGGTTGTAGAACACTTTGGTGTGGAGAAGATTGTGGCTATACTACAAAAGTACTTTTATTGGCCCAAACTCCAACTGGATGTTGGGAAATATATCAGATCCTACACTGCCTGCTCCATCGCCAAGCCAACCATCAAGAAGCAAGCCCTGTATACTCCTCTACCTACTCCCAGCCAACCGTATAAATCCATCTCCATGGACTATATGTCTGGCCTCCCTTCTACCAAGCATGGTAATGACTATCTATTTGTGGTCGGGGATAGATTTCTAAGATGGCTATATTGGTGGCCTGCAAGAAGAGTATCACAACAAAGGACATTGTCAAACTCTTCTTTGAACAAATATGGGTACATTTTGGGATCCTGCAGACCATTATATTAGATCTATATAGCACATTCTTGAGCACATTATGGTCAAGCCTATGGTCACTACTGGACACCAAGCTCACCAAATCAACTGCTTTCCATCACCAGACTGATGGCCAGATGGAGGTCGTCAATAGGATTATAGTGCATATACTCCGCATGTATAACTCCAAGCATCCTCGAAGCTGGGATGGGAGTCTTCCATATGTGCAACACAATTATAATAGAGCCCTCCATAGCTCGAATGGTCACAGTCCCTTTCAAGTGGGTCTAGGATTTTAACCATTATGTCTGATTGTTGTTTCCATGCCTCATGCAACTACACAGACATAATCCACACATGTATTGTCAGAGGCTGATAAAGCGACCAGATTTATTGAATGCATCCAACACATCCATGATTAGGTTCACAACATCTTGGAGAAGTCCAATGCCAACTACAAGCAACGACATGATCAACATCAGGTGCCACACAAGTTTCAGGTGGCGACAAAGTTTGGTTGCATTTGCAGAAGGAACGCCTTACTGGAGTCCATCGGAAGCTCAACCCACTCTGATATGGTCCTTACACCATTACCAAGGTTGTGGGAGACAATCATTTTAAGCTCAGCATTCCCCTATTCCTTGGCCTGCACCTAGTGTTCAATGTGGACTGCCTTCGACCATACTTCCCACCATTGTTGGACACATCAGACATTGTAGAACAACTCCAACCAACAAGGTTAAACCCAGAATGCATGGAACAAGCCACAACTAATCGGATTATGGACACACAGGTTAAGAACACTCACTAGCAAAATATCCAACTATATCAGGTTGTCAATGCTGGCCAACCACTGCACCAAGGCAAGTGGCTCACCAGGGCCCAAGTATATCAGAATTTCCTCACCTCATGGAGGATCTGTACGCAATGGGGACCATTGCTTCCTAAGAAGGAAGGAATGATTCAGGTGGATATTGGTGGCCACCTAGACCTCCAATTAGTTTCATTTGTTTCCTTGTTTATTTCAACATTTACTATTTTTAGTTGTTTTTCGGGTCCTAAACTTTCAAAGTAGTTTTGACCCCTAAATGACATTTTTTTGAGGTCCGCTGCAGGCCCATAGCCAAAGGTTGGGGCCTATGGAAAATATTGAAGTACTCGGAGAGGCTTTTCCAACAAGGTATCGTATGCCCCAAATGGAGATAATATGACCCAATTATGACCCCAGGAAGTTAGCTGCCCGACTAACCCCAACGAGTCCCACAAACTCTTGGCATTACATCTCTTGGGGTTAGGGTTTTGGTTATTTAAGGTTTTCTCATGTTTTTCAATAATAAATAGGCCCTTAAGCCTCATTGTAACACAGGTTCAAAGACATGTAACCACCACATCTCTTCTCATGGATAAGCTACCATCGCCCAAGCTAGTTTTATTTCCATTCTGTTTGTTTAAGATCATACATTCCAAAAACCTTATCACATATTTTATAAAACGCCTCTATATAGTTCTTGGGAAGGTTTTCAAACCATTCAAAAGCTAACCTAGTAAGATTGTGTGGAAATAGTTTAGCCATAACTTTTGGCCATGTCCTCAAGTATTTACAAATTCTTATGGACTTGGACAAGTGTGCTAGAGAGAGATAACCATAGTGCAACTAGAGAGGCCCAAGCACAAGTCTGCTACACAAGCGATGCACGAAGATATGTGCCCTTAGGCATAAAACACTTTATAAGGGATATAAATAATATCACAAGATGATGGAATACAAATGCGAGTTGTGGTGTACTTATACACAAGGAGGGCTCTGCCCAGGGGTTAATAAGTCTACATGTACAAATTTTACTAGGTTGGCCTATCCTCTCCCAACTATTACAACAAATGATAATAAATGATTGAATGATGGTCTTAGCCATGATTACAAATGCATTAATGATACATATAAGTGTCTTGAGGCATGAATATTACACTCATAATTCTAACATAATTCCACATCTATAAATACAGATTTCATCTAGTAGCAATTCCTCTTGATTTCCTTACTTTTCTTAAGACAAAAAACTCACACCCAAACAACAATTGAAGTAGAATTATCCTAACTATTTTTTCATTTTTCATAAAATACATACTATAACCATTGCAAAATTGAAAACTCTACATTTGTAAAGATTCATTTCATGGGAAAGCAATTCTTCCTCTCCCTTATGGTCTTTAGGCCTTACTAACCTTGGGTTGTTCATGTTGAGGGGAATGCAAGTTACTTGTTGAAACTACTACTAATGTGTAACACCTCCCATTTCACACTAAAAATAAAATCCTAATTGAAAATTATTCTTAATGTAGTCTTATGGAAATCTATTATCAATGTGAATTTTTCTTCCTTTATAGTGAATTCAAGAATACTGGACTTCCTAACATTGGTATCGAACCATAATTGTAGTCTTGAAAGATCCATAAAATTTGAAGTCGCTAAAACTTACATTTTTAACTACACTTTACTCATTTTTAAAGTCTAATACTTAGCTTTTAACTTAATCTATGTTTTTTGTATTTTTAATTTATATAATATGTGTGACATATGTAACTCTTATATGTATGTTTATAAATTATCATTTTATTCTACTAAATTAGATCGTTCATTTATAATACCTTATAGTTTACTTAATTACTTTTACATTGGTCTTAATGTCAGTTATGGTCTCTAATCAAGTTTATCATCCTAAGTGAACCTCCAAACCATAGTCTTGATACGCTGCCATTTTTTTAATTAATCCTTCATGTTACTTATCATGGTAAATTTATCACCTTTGTTGGTTTTTAATTGAGTTTACTATGTTAAAGGATTTGTCATTTCAATTGATGTCCCAACAACTATTATGTCACCAATAATTAAATTCCTCCTGCAAAATGATATTCCAGCTATATGATATGAATGGAAGTCAGTGCTAAGTTTATGTGGAGTACTCACATTCCTCCATGTGTGCTAGATACATGTGAGCTTCATGTGATGACACAGTTTGTGGTGTTTACAAGGATTTTTTACATCAATGATTTTGATTTCTCTTCAGGAAATCAATGATCCACAACATTAGTTTCATTACGATTTCTTTGTTGTGTCCTTTCGGCTTATGTTCATACATATGCCAAGAATTTCAGCTCAACTTTCTTCACTCTGCAATATTCTGAAATTCATTGATACAGTAGTCTAACATTCATTTACTACACCCTACATTATTTTCAATGCTTACTATCCAATGCTAAAAAATAAGGAGCTACTGTATATATATCAAATGGTATATATATTGATCGATGGAATTGCTAGTTTACAAGCACAACACTATTCATAATCTCTAAATCATTGGCTTGCTTGAGATTGCTTTAAATGCTCTGTACAGAGTGTAGGCAGTCACAAAAAACCATGCTCTGGACCTGTTCTTCCATATGCCTCAATTCCCAACACCACTACAACCATCCCCTATTTTCTGTACAAGTAAAAAACAACACCAATAGGTCATGTGCCTACATCCATTGCTTATCAGCGTTATGAATTATATGTTAATTATTTCTTGGTTGCAGTAATCATAATAAGAATGAAAAGTGCTTCATATCTTTTAACTTTTGAATAGTAGAGTTTGTTATACAAATTTACGTTTTGTTAATTCATTATAGACACCTAAGAAAACATATATATTATATTATATATATATATATATATATATATGGGTCATTCAACTAGGAAAACAATGACAGAGAATAAAACATGATAGTCATGTTAATTGCTCAAATGAGTCATGTACCACTGGTGTACTATTCACAACAGTGCTGGAACATATGCATGTATTCAAATCTTCAAAAGGTAGAGGAATGGTTAATTTGAGTGTTGGGTTTGGCATTAGACGAACAATTTGTCTAATTAGGATATAGCATTATAGTGCATTGGTATCCACAGCTGGCATTGGTCTTGACTTTCCAAAGTAATCAATATATAACCTTATATAATCTTATATATCTGTTATATTTATAGTTAGATACATGATTCCATTTATAAAGATTGCATCTACCAAGTCCAAACTTCATTTAGTTCTATTTCCTTTGCAATGTTGTTTCAAACTAGATTCGATTGATCTTTACTTTCTATTATTTTCTCTTGACTTTCCTTTAGTGAGAACAAAGGGATTCTTTTGTTCACTGCCTATGCAAGCAAACAAAGGGCCAGTTTCCATTGCACTTCTCAACCACATGATCCTGGGCAAATCTTTCCTTTGAAAATGAAAATGGTCCATAATGCTGAGGATCCCCATGGTGGAAACAACTACAATGAAGCTTCTACCTATTATTCAAAAATGAATATGTTTGTAATGATCCTAATTGAAATGATAATTTTTTATCTTTATATGTGCAATATATAACCTCTCTTGAAATAAGAACTGTCAATATATAACCTCTCTTGACATAGGAACAAATCTCTTCCACTTGATAGATATTACAGATAGATTATAGATCTCTTTGTCTCTTGTTGAATCCCCTCATGCTCAGTTTCTCGCTGGTTATTAGTATCTTCTATTGGTAACTACTTGTGATTTATGTTCACTTATTTTCCTTCTTTACTATGTTGCCTTTCATCAAGTAATTACCAATTTAAATGATTATCTTGGTCATACTTGTTGTAGTTGGATCTTCACACTGAAATAAACATAATTTTCAGATCATAATTCCAATTGAATTTCAATATAGTTTATAGTTTAGCTTCTACTATGAAACCAATCAACATATTTCATCCTTACAAAATTCACATTGCGATGTGGTTACAAAAATTAATTCATGCCACCCCTATTCTTGATGGCCTCCATTTCTTGCATTTCCCAAAATTGTTGAGTCTCCTGCTTGACTCAAGTATGGTGGACTACCCAAGATTGGCTGATTAGGATGTGCTTGAATGTTACCATATCCTTGACTCCAATTTACTCATTGTAGCCATGGAGGGACTGAGTAGCCCAAGAGTCCACTTGTGTTACTAACCCCAGCACTGAGTGCAGGTGTCATATAAACACAGATAGGATTTAAAACTACACTAGTAGGGGTATATGAGGTGGGCACAACCCCTCGCTGATAGTGGGGGACTTGGATGTTAATTAGCTCTTGGTATGATGGTGTGCGCTTTGCAATGTGGTCCAGCGTGTTGGACATCATCCTATTTGCCTCAAACTGGCTTGGACCATAGACTTCCCTGCTTGTCACTTCTTGAACCTTTCTTGCCTCCCTCTCTTGCCTTGCCAATTGTTTTTTATGTTCCTTATCTTCCCTTGCTTTTTGTCTTTCCATCCTTTCCTTTGATCGAGCTTCTGTTGCTGCAATCGTTGCAACTCTCTTGTCCTTGGCCAACTCCTCCTTTCTCTTTTTAGTTTCCTGAATTTTTTTTTTTACGTTCAGACTCAAACAATAATTTCATATAATCTTCAGATATGAGAAACTGTGAACTCCTCCCCAAATGAAGACAATCTACAGTTGAGTGCCTTGATGAGGCCTTCACTCTCTCTACTGGTAGCTTTAGGAATGCACCAAGTATTCTCTGATTTGTTGTCCCATGCTCCCTAGGATCTGACACTTGGCTTTCAACCTCCAATACAATGTTGCATGAAGCGCCCACCCCCTGCCCCCCGGTTCTAAGCCCCAAAGCGCGTCCCGTATAGAAGCGCCTAGGAAGCTTGGCCGGAAGCGGCACTTCCGAATTCGGAAGTGCCGCTTTGGCATTTTTTCCGCTTCCTGGAATTTGAAAGCGCGGTACGGAAGCGCCGCTTCTAGGCCTCCAAAGTGCGCTTCGTACGGTGCTTTGGGCCTCAAAAGTGTGGCGCTTCGGAGGAGGAAGCATGCGCTTCCCATACGCTTTGGTACGCTTCAGGAAAGAAGGCCGCGCGCAAGGGAAAGGAACATTTTTTTCTAGTTTTTTTTTAATTTATGTTAACTTAGCATAAAGGGGGTGGGTTAAGGTGACGTTAGAGTGAGCTTAAGGTGAGGAATGAAAAGAATAAAGCCTTCATTCATTCCTCATTTTCTCACTTTGAGTTTATGAGAGTTGGAGAAGAGAAGAGAGGAGAGGAGAAGAGAAGAGAGGAAAGGAGAGGAGAAGAGAGGAGAGCTTGGAGGAGTGAAGAAGAAGGAGCTAGGAGAAGGAGGAGGAGCTTGGAGCAAGAGCTTGGAAGACTTCATCTACAAGAGCTAAAGAGGTAAGTTCAAACCCTAAACTCCCTTATTGTTTTGACAATTTTTTTGTATTTTTCTCCTCCCTCTCCTACTCTTTCACATTGTTTCTACTTGCTCATTTACTTACAGGTTGTCCACCACCTATATCCATATTCCAATATGGTGTTCTTTTGGCTTCAATGTATAATTTCACTCTTGGTTTTAATGATGGCAAAGGGGAATAGGAATAGAAGGGAAGAAACACAAGAGGACAGTGGTCCCAATATGAGTGACCCAATGTATGATGAGGAGGAAGGGTTTGAAGAGGAAGGGGATGAACCTGAAGGGGACACTGAAACGCAAGATGGGAAAGCTACATCAACACCCTTGTGGAACTATGTGACCAAACTTGATGGGGGAAAGGGTGGTGGATCTTACAAATTTGTGTGCCCTCATGATTGTCATGGAGGAAAACCATATTGTGGTTCATATACCCGTCTGACGAGGCATCTTTGTGGGGTGCTGGACAGTGATGAAAAAAAGGGTCCTGTGGGAGTACAAATTTTCTCAAACATTTCAACTGAAGAAAGAAGAAAATACATCCAAATAGAGATGGCTTCACAACAAAAAAACAAGAAACAAGAAACTCATTCTGAATCAAGTGTAACCTCTAAATTTGGTAGCTGCTCATCTCCTCATGGTACTTCTGCAAGCTCTAGAGGTAGAAGAACAATAGGGGATTTCCTTAATGTTACTGGGAGGGATGATGTGGATGGAAAGATAGTCCGTTTTCTTTGTGCTTGCAATGTACCATTCAATGTGCTTCGCTCCCCCTATTGGCATGAAATTGTTGGAATTATGATGTATGTGTTGTACTTGATGGAAACCCTCTCATAGAAGAACAATTCACGTATACACAACCAGATGAGTCTACAGAAGAAATATCAGATGTGACAGAATACATGGGATGCAGGACAAAGGAATCAGATGAAAAATTATACTGCAGCAGTGTTATTTTCAGGTCCCGCAGCTGCACCGACCAAAAGGTGCGGCCATTGACAAGTTGCGCAGGTTCGCCTCTCATAAGATGCGGATATGTTCGCATGCGCTCCGAACAAAAAGTGAGAACTTAAAATGCACGGACTTTCATGCATAGAAAAATGCGCATGTGGAAAATCTTATGTTTGGTCCATGGTATTTAATCCAACGTTTTTGATCCTATGGTTTTGGTCCATGGTTTAAGAAAGGCCTAGACTATAAAAAGGGAAGGAGATCAATTGGCCCATTCACTTGTGGATGTTGAATATCTTAAGAGCAAGATCTAAAATTTTGGTGATCGATTTGTGAGTGATAGCTAGATCTGAATTAAGGAGAAACCTGAGCATTATAAGGCAGATCTACTGATGGGTCGATATCTCTTTGGTGCATGATCAGATCTATGAATTTAACAGTCTGGGGTATAATTGAGGACTGATAAAGTGTCTATACCCGGAGGTCCGCAAGCAAGATACGACGTAGGTGCGGAGGTGCGCAGGCCAGAAGACGAATCAGGTGCGGAGGTTCGCAGTTGAGTAGACAGTGCAGGAGTGGAGGTGCGAAGAACAGAAGATAGAGCAGTGCGGCGGTGCACAGAATAGAAGACAGGGCAGGCGCGGAGCTGCGCAGGCTAGACATGGCAGAAGTGCGAATATCCGCAGGTTCCTATTGGTGAATTTGCAAACCTTTCTTTGAAATATATTTTGGCTGCTTTTTGTCTATTGTTGCAGAATTCTAGGTATAGAATCAGTGTCAGGTTACTGGTATTATTTTCTGGTTACTACATTTTGAGAAGCTATTGGTTGTTTCACATGTACTTGATGATTATTTAATGTTCATGGATCCAGTATGAAAATTTATGAAACGTGGTCCCTGGAAGAAAAGAGAAGGTTGTAGCCTTCTGCAGGTTGAAGCCTGCGTACTGGTAAAGAACTGCACCAGTACAAAATCATTGTAAAAAGAATTTTCTAATTGAAAGAAGATAGAGACATATTGCAACAGGTGGTTTTCACCCACATTGGGTTTCCACCTTATATCTTGTGTTCTTTGGTGTGACTGTTGCTCTATTTTGTTCTTGTTATATGGTTCTGACACACAGATTAATATATTATAAGTTTGGGAGATATACACAAGTTTCATCTGCAAATATTTGTATAAATTGAAAAGAGTTTGATAATACTGATTCACCCCCCCCTCTTAGTATTATTTCCAACAATTGGTATTAGATCAGGTCCTTCAGGAAAAAGCTTGATCGCTTGAAGGAAGATCTATCATCATGAACAACTATGAAAAGGAAGCATCTATCAGGACACCGATATTTGATGGAACCAACTTCATCTATTGGAAGGTAAGAATCACTGCCTATCTTCAATCTCTTGATACATAAGTTTGGGATATTGTGGAAACACGATACGCATTTCCGTCAGCAACTCCTACAAATTCAGCTGGTAAGAAGCAGTATGAAACAAATGCAAAAGCTGTCAATACTCGATTGGGAAGTCTATCTCAATCAGAATTTGTCAAGGTGATGCAGCTCAAAAGCGCAAAAGAAATATGGGACAAGATCATTCTGAGCTATGAAGTAGATGAGCAGGTAAAACGAGAAAAATTACAAACTCTTAGAATTCAATATGAAAGTCTCAGAATGCATAATGATGAAAGTGTGGCTAGCTATTTCCTAAGAATAGATGAGATTGTAAATTGTATGAAAAATTTGGGTGAAGAAATAAAAGAAGTTGTTTTGGTTGAGAAGGTCCTAAGATCTTTGTCTCCTGAGTTTGATTCAAAAGTTTTTGCCATAGAAGAAAAGGAGAATCTAAAGAATCTTACCAAGTCATAATTACACGGAATTCTAACTGCTTACGAAATGAGAAAAGGAGGACCATTAGACAGAAGAGAAGCTGCATTCAAAGCTTAAGGAAAAGGAGATTACTATGAGCCAGGACATATGTCAAAAGAAGAGGAAGAATCAAATTTTGTCAAGAACCTTCAACAGGGAACTGGAAGATTCAGAGGTAAGCTACCTTTCAAATGCTTTGCTTGTGGAAGAGTTGGTCATTATGCTGCAAAATGTCCTCATAAAGATAAACTAGACAGAGGTAAGGAACCTGGTAGATGGAATAGAAAATAGTATGTAAGTAAGAAGAGCTATTATACTCATAAAGACAGTGATGGACTTTCAAATAGTGATGAAGATGAACAAGGTCATGATAATAGAATTTTGATAGCTTTGAAGATGATGATTTCTTGGATGCTATAAATGAAAAAGGTTTGTATGAAGAAATTTCTAAACTTAAAATTTGGTTAGAAGAAAAGAATATGATTATTGATACTCTAACATTCCAACTTGTTGAAAAGGATAAACACAATGAAAAGTTAGAATGTCAAATTGTGGGACTTAGAAAGGAAATTGAGAAAACAAAATCCCTTAATCTCATATTTGCTAAAGGATCTGAAACTCTAGATGAGATTATCAAAGTGCAGCATTCTCCTCTAATCAAAACTGGTCTTGGATATTCCAAAGAAGCGTCTAAATCTCATAAGCAAGCATAGAAGCCATCCACCTCCAAAAGCTACCTTGATGTAGCAAGGAGAAATGAACAGCAAAAGCATGATGCAGATCACCAGGTAAATCAGGGACAAGTTGCTTCAAGAATGATCAAAGATTATCAGGAGCAATCTACTTCAATGATGAACAGAAGCCTCAATCAACCACAGGTAAATCGTTCTCAATTTAGCTCAAGAATGGATGGAAACTACAACCATATGGTTGGTATATTTGATAGTCGCAAGAATTTCTTCAATGGCCAATGTTTCTCTTGTCATAACTTTGGTCATAAAGCTGCTTAGTGTGTTTCCTATAAAACCATCATGACAAGGGAAGCTAAAAAACAAAGGGGTATGACAGGGATCATGAAAATAACCTACAATAACTTCTCTGCTCATGAAAATGAAATAGAATGCACTATCTGTAACAATTTCGGTCATCAAGATTCTGAATGCAGAAGCAGGTTCCGGCAAACAATTCAGAAGGAGCAGACTTCATTGAGTTCAAAAACATGGAGAAAGAAAGCACCACAACCAGACAGATGTGGGATAGCCCTATATGCGGAAAGACAAGAAAATCAATGGTACATTGACAGTGGATGCTCAAAACATATGACAGGTGATAAAGAAAAACTTCAGTCATATACTGCCTTAGAAAGGGAAAAGAAGGTATCATTTGGAAATGACACCCCTGCATTCATAAAAGGTAAAGGTTTTGCCCACTTGAAAAAGAAGGTCAAAGCTGGTAATGTTATGTATGTTGATGGCTTAAAGCATAATTTATTAAGTGTTAGTCAAATGTGCGATCAAGGAACTAAGGTAATATTTAGATGAAATGGATGTATTGTTCGTGAGCTTGACACAGGAAAAACAGTGATCAAAGGCATAAGAACTCTAAATAATTTATACATATTCAAAGAAGAAGAACAACAATGCTATCTAAGCAAGAATGACAAACACTGGCTATGGCACAAAATATTGGGGCATCTTAGCTTCTCCCAGATAAAAAAAGCATGCAAATATCAGACAGTTTGTGATCTTCCTGACATCAGAATTCCAGACAATACAATATGCAAATCATGTCAATTTGGTAAGCAAACCAGAACTAATTTCCCTGAGAAGGAAGGATTAGCTAGTAGGCCACTTGAACTTGTCCACATTGATATATGTGGTCCAACTAGGAAGAGGTCACCTCGAGGAGAAGAATACTTCATTTTGTTCATTGATGACTTTTCAAGGATGTGTTGGATAGGGATCATGAAGTATAAAGATGAAGCTTTCAAAAAATTCAAGTCATTCAAAGCTTTGGTTGAAAACGAATCAGACCGCAGAATCAAATGTCTCAGATCTAATCGAGGAGGAGAATTTACCTCAGATGAATTTTTCGATTTTTGTGAACATGGAATTAGAAGGGAATTTTCTGTTGCAAGGACTCCTCAGCAAAATGGAGTAGTAATGGCTCGTGCTATGCTTGATGAGTCTGGAACTCCTACAACCTTCTGGGGTGAAGCCACATTTGTCATTGTTACTATCCTCAACAAAACAAACGTTCGAGTAAACAACACTCAGACTCCTCATGAAATTTGGTATGGAAAGACTCCCACGGTAAAATAATTCAAAATTTTTGGAAGCGAATGCTACATTAAAAGCACTGATGAAAATCTTGGTAAGTTTGAACCTAGAGCAAATGAATGCATTTTACTTGGCTACTCTCCCCACAACAAAGCTTACAAATGTTACAATAAAAGACTTGGCAAAATTGTCGAAAGCATTGATGTAGTGGTTGATGAAGAAGGAAACATTCCTAGACAGGTAAGATCTAAAATTTTCGAAGATGGCAAAGACTATCTGTCAACATCAAATCGGATTCATGAAGAAGAAGAAATCCATGAGGCACCAGAAGAGCAGGTAAGGATAGAAGAGAAGACTCCATCTAGATATGTTTAGAAGAATCATCCGGAATCCCAAATTCTAGGGCAGAAAGAGTCAAGTACAAACAAGGAGAACCATTTCAGAAGCTTCAAGCTATCTAGCATTTCTCTCCTCCACTAAACCACAGAATGTAAAAGAGGCATGCAAAGATGAATGTTGGGTCAAAGCTATGGAGGAAGAACTTGAGCAGATTGAGAATAATAACACTTGGGAGTTGGGTCCTAGACCACAAGATAAAAATGTCATAGGGACAAAATAGATTTTCAAAAATAAGCTAAATGAAAATGGAGAAGTTGTTAGAAACAAGGCAAGACTTGTTTGTAAAGGGTATGCGCAACAAGAAGGCATAAACTTTGAAGAAACTTTTGCTCCAGTTGCCAGACTTGAGGCTATAAGAATGTTCCTTGCTCTCCCTAGCTTTCAAAAGTTCAAAGTATTTCAGATGGACGTAAAATGTGCCTTTCTGAATGGAGGCTTAAATGAAGAAATATATATAGAACAACCTGATGGGTTCATCCTTGGAAATGATCCAAAACTTGTATGTAGACTTAAGAAGGCTCTCTATGGTCTTAAACATGCTCCAAGGGCGTTGTACTATTGTCTGGACAAATACCTTCATCAACAAGGCTTCTCAAAAGGCTCAGCAGATAGCAATCTATATATAAAAATTGATAATGATAAATTGCTAATACTTGTTGTATACGTGGATGATATCATTTTTGGCAACAATGAAGAAGCCATGAGTCAAAACTTTGCCTTGGTGATGCAAAAAGAATTTGAAATGTCTTTGCTTGGTGAGTTGACATACTTCCTTGGTTTACAAATCCAACAAAATAAAGATGGTATCTTTTTATCACAAACCAAGTACCTAAAGCAGATCTTGAAGAAATATGGCATGGAAGACTCAAAACCGGTATGTACCCCTATGGTAACATGATGCAGCCTCAGCGCTAATGATAAATCAACAGCAGTACATCAACCAACCTATAGATCCATGATTGGCAGTCTACTCTATCTGACAAGAACTCAGCGAGACATCATGCATGCAGTGGGAATAGTTGGAAGATTTCAGGCTAATCCAAAGGAAGCACACCTTCAGGAAGTTAAGAGGATCTTCAAATATCTTCAAGGAACACAAAACTATGGCTTATGGTATCCTAGAGATGCAGATCTCACACTTCATGCATATACAGATGCAGATTGCGCAGGAAGCGTGGGTGACAGAAAAAGCACTAGTGGTGGTGCATTCTTTATGGGATCCAGATTAGTATCATGGTTCAGCAAGAAACAAAGTTCAATTGCTTTATCTACAGCTGTTGCATCTTGCTGCACACAACTTCTTTGGATGATGCAAACTTTGCAAGATTTTCAAGTCACCTGTACTCCACCTATCTCCATCTTCTGTGATAATACAAGTGCAAACATTATTTCAAAAAATCCTGTCATGCATTCAAAGACTAAGCACATACCTATCAAGTATCATTTTCTAAGGGAACAAGTGCTTGAACAAAAGGTTAAATTGGAGTATGTTCCTTCCAAGGAACAAGTAGCTGATATACTCACCAAACCATTGCCCAGGGAGACATTTGAATACCTCAGACAGAGGCTGGGGGTCATTGATGCATCATCTTGTTGTTGAATCTTGTCTGTGGTTGTACGCAGGTGGATATGCGTACATATGCCGGTACAGTCACGTGGGTCTAAAAGATACCATCTGGCACAGGTTCAAGGGGAGCATATATTCTTCTAATAATGCATTGTTGGCATTATCTTAGAGGTCCTTGGTTTGTTTCCACAGTTGTTTTTGGTGGAATGGATGCTTGATTGACAGATACTGCTAATGATAGTTGTGGATAGCTAATCCTTTTGTCTCTATTTCTTTTCATATCAAGGTCATGTAACGACCTATTTTGGTTTCCCACTATCCCTGGGATGAATGATGTATGTTCTTGTTTTATTCCCCTTTGGATGGGAGATGGATGTATGTATGAGTCTTTGATGATAGCAAGGTCACCTATGATGTATGGAGTCATGTTCTTTCTTGTAGAACATCATTTGTAGATATTGTTTACAGTCAGGGGGAGCATGAACAACACTTCAGCAGAGCAGGGATCTTTAGCAGCTTCGTACACCTTGGCATATACAGTAGGTCCTCAGGGGGAGAATGGTCAATGGAATGGTCTGCCCTTTGCCCTTGATGTCAAAGGGGGAGAGTGATTGGGTATTGTTGCCATCAAGTCCAAAGGGGGGGATTGTTGGCATTATGATGTATGTGTTGTACTTGATGGAAACCCTCTCATAGAAGAACAATTTGCGTATACACAACCAGATGAGTCTACAGAGGAAATATCAGATGTGACAGAATACATGGGATGCAGGACAAAGGAATCAGATGACAAATTATAGTGCAGCAATGTTATTTTCGGGTTTTGCAGGTGCACCGACCAAAAGGTGCGGTCATTGACAGGTTGCGCTGGTTCGCCTCTCATAAGATGTGGATATGTTCACATGCGCTCCGAACAAAAAGTGCGCACCTAAAATGCACGGACTTTCATGCAGAGAAAAATGCGCACGTGGAAAATCTTATGTTTGGTCCATGGTATTTAGTCCGACGTTTTTGATCCTATGGTTTTGGTCCATGGTTTAAGAAAGGCCTAGACTATAAAAAGGGAGGGAGATCAATTGGCCCATTCACTTGTGGATGTTGAATATCTTAAGAGCAAGATCTGAAATTTTGGTGATCGGTTTGTGAGTGATAGCTAGATCTGAATCAAGGAGAAACCTAAGCATTATAAGGCGGATCTACTGATGGGTCGAGATCTCTTTGGCGCATGATCAGATCTGTGAATTTAATAGTCTGGGGTATAATTGAGGACTGATAAAGTGTCTATACCCGGAGATCCGCAGGCGAGATACGACGCAGGTGCGGAGGTGTGCAGGCCAGAAGACGAATCAGGTGCGGAGGTGCGTAGTTGAGTAGACAGTGCAGGTGCGGAGGTGCACAAAATAGAAGACAGAGCAATGTGGCGGTGCGCAGAACAGAAGACAGAGCAGGCGCAGAGCTGCGTAGGCTAGACACGACAAAAGTGGGGATATCCGCAGGTTTCTATTGGTGAAGTTGCGGACCTTTCCTTAAAATATATTTTTGCTGCTTTTTGTCTATTGCTGCAGAATTCTGGGTTAGAATCGGTGTCAGGTTACTGGTATTGTTTTCTAGTTACTGCACTCTGAGAAGCTATTGGTTGTTTCACATGTACTTGATGATTATTTAATGTTCATGGATCCAGTACGAAAATTTATGAAACATGGTCCTTGGAAGAAAAGAGAAGGTTGTAGCCTTCTGCAGGTTGAAGCCTGCGTACTGGTAAAGGACTGCACCAGTACAAAATCATTGTAAAAAGAAGTTTCTAATTGAAAGAAGATAGAGACATATTGCAGCAGTGATTTTCACCCACATTGGATTTCCACCTTATATCTTGTGTTATTTGGTGTGACTGTTGCTCTATTTTGTTCTTGTTATATGGTTCTGACACATAGATTAATATAATATAAGTTTGGGAGGTATACACAAGTTTCATCTGCAAATATTTGTTTAAATTGAAAAGAGTTTGATAATACTAATTCACCCCCTCCCCTCCCCCCGCTCCCCCCTCTCAATATTATTTCCAACAGAAATGGTAAAGGCATCAATGAAGCCCCAAAAGGATACAAGGCCCCAATAATGAGAAAGTTAGAACAATGTTATTAGAAAGAGAAAAAGCTAAGGTTCAAAGAGATTTGACACGTTTTACAAATGAGTGGGTAGATTATGGGGTATCCATTGTATCAGATGGGTGGACAAATATTATAAACCAACATTTGATAAATGTTCTTGGTATTTCTTCTAGTGGTGCAGTATTTATTGCATGTCATGACTCCTCCTCCATCACTGCATCTACACAAAACATTGCAAATCTCCTATTGAAATCAATCAAAGATGTTGGTCCAAATAATGTGGTTCAAGTGATCACAGATAATGCAGCAAATTGTAAGGCAGTAGGAAAAATTATTGACGTACTTATCCACACATCTTTTGGTCTGGGTGCCTGGTTCACACATTGAACCTTTTGATGCATGATATTATGAAGCACAAAGAATGTGGGTGGATTACTGAGCTTTACAGGAAAGGGAAGCAACTCATTAAATTCATCACCAGGCATACAAGGGTAAACTACTTATATGGCACTTACTCCAAGTTCTCCCCCCTCTCAATATTATTTCCAACAGAAATGGTAAAGGCCATCAATGAAGCCCCAAAAGGATACAAGGCCCCAACTATGAGAAAGTTAGAACAATGTATTAGAAAGAGAAAAAGCTAAGGTTCAAAGAGCTCTGACACGTTTTACAAATGAGTGGGTAGATTATGGGGTATCCATTGTATCAGATGGGTGGACAAATATTATAAACCAACATTTGATAAATGTTCTTGGTGTTTCTTCTAGTGGTGCAGTATTTATTGCATGTCATGACTCCTCCTCCATCACTGCATCTACACAAAACATTGCAAATCTCCTATTGAAATCAATCAAAGATGTTGGTCCAAATAATGTGGTTCAAGTGATCACAGATAATGCAGCAAATTGTAAGGTAGTAAGAAAAATTATTGACGTACTTATCCACACATATTTTGGTCTGGGTGCCTGGTTCACACATTGAACCTTTTGATGCATGATATTGTGAAGCACAAAGAATGTGGGTGGATTACTGAGCTTTACAGGAGAGGGAAGCAGCTCATTAAATTCATCACAGGGCATACAAGGGTAAACTATTTCTATGGCACTTACTCCAAGTTGCAGTTGCTTAAAATTGCAAAGACAAGATTTGCTAGTTATTACCTCACCTTTAGGTGGCTAGTGAAGGTGAGACAAGCTTTAACTAATCTGGTGTGTGCTGATTCATGGGATGAAATTAACACTGACATAGATGGTGCTAATGCAATCAAGGACACTGTTCTTGACAGTTACTTTTGGGCACAAGGTAAATATGTTTTGCAATTCACCAAACCAATTTATTACATGATCAAGTTTGCAAATTCAGATCGACCAGTAATTGGGGAGGTGTATGAGCAGATGGATAGCATGTTGGGGCAGATTAAAGACATTGTTGAGCCTAGAGATAGCACCTTGTACAATTATATTCGTGCAGAGGTGGAAAACCGACGGGAAATGCTAAATGTTCCATTGCATGCATTAGCATATGTTTTGACACCTAAATACTATCATCCATCATGGCTTTCGACACCAGCACCTGGGGGGGGAAGCAGGAGAAAACCACACCAAGATCAGGAGGTTCACAAAATATATATGGCTGCATTGAGTAAATTAATCCCTGATGAGGAGGACGCTGCATTGGTACGGAGACAGGTGAGCAAATATACGCTTAACACTGGTCCATTTGGAAGCATGCATGCAATTAAAGATCGAGAGACATTTTCTTCTCTTGAGTGGTGGAACATGAATGGAGGGGGTACTCCACTTCTACAAGCTTTGGCATTGCGGGTGCTATCATAGGTGGTAAACACTTCTTCTACAGAGAGATGTTGGAGCTCTTATTCTTTCATCCACAGTGTTAAAAGGAACAAGTTGAGTTTAGACTGGGCAGAGAGCTTGGTTTATGTTCATTACAACTTGTGATTGTTGTCCCATTACTATGAAGATGCAAATTCTAATAAAGACTTGTTGATTTGGGACAAGAATCCAGAGGAGCCCAATTTGGAGGATGGAGTGTTATGATTAGAGAAATTAAAGGATGCTCTTATCCAGGTATATCCATTGTGGTATGATTTTTCCAATTTTTCCTTATAAAGCATTTCTCTAATTCATGTTTTTAATTTTTTTGTTAACTAATGGTTTTTTTTTTGCATGAATTTTTTGAGCGATTCTAGGATGATGATGATTGTGTTGATAATATGCCACCCCTACCCCCATCTTGTCCCTTGGTTCCTAGGTTCCATGGTTCAACACCAACAACAGGGGGTTCTTCTTCATCAGTTTCAGTGCCACAACTTCCACGGGCACCATCTTCTTCATTGCCACCACGTGGAGGCCCGCCGCCACGTTCTCTTCGTGGTGGAAGGAGGAGAGATTAGTAGATATATTCACAATCTACTACTTTTTATCATAGATTACTCATTAGAATTGTAGACTTGTGAATTTGAATTTTGAACCTTTTTTGTCTTGGCGGTGACCAAGTGACATATTTTGTAAACATTATTATTTGAATTTTGGACATGACAAATGTTGACAGTTGCTCACTTGCTAGATAAATCATAATATGCTCTATGTTTTATAATATGCTTAAAAATTTGATGTATGTTTGTAATAGCTAGAATATAGATGATTGTTGTACATACTAGTAACTACAATGGAATCATGGATGCCATATCTATCTTGATTTATGCAAAAATATGCATGTGTTCATGTCTTTTACAATTAATTTGGTATTTGGGATGTTTGTTTTGAGTATAAATGCAAAAAAATATATATATA
>APFE031617853.1:57426-72554 GCA_000404065.3 Pinus taeda | reverse complement strand
ATATAGCAAACGCTTCGCTTCCTAGATTTTTGGAAAATAACGCTTCGACGTCCCCGCTTCCAAAAAACGCTTCCGCTTCGTGCAACATTGCTCTAGTACAACTTATTGGCCCTGATTGTTGTCTTCTTCAAGGTACTTCATACTGAACAAACTCCTCTTCCAGTGAACCATTGTCCACAAAATAATGAAGTTCGGTGTTCAACTCTGATGGTTGTGAAGGCATGTCCATGCTTTTCTCATTGGTGGTAGACACATTATGTGTGTTGATATTCATCATGGCCTCTGCCAACCATGATGGTGGACTTAGTTGGGTTGGCATGCTCAATTGCTCATTGTTTAATCATGTTGCATTATCATTTGAAATCAAGTTTGCATTTTCATTCGCTTCATCAACAGCCTCATATGGAATATCACATGCAGAATTGATAGGTTGTTCAGTGGGTGTGACAACCTCCATGATATTGACAGGTGGTTCATGACTCAACTGTGTCTCACTCATGTGTTCATCATCATCACCACATAAGTGCCCTTCATAAAAGGACATTATACCTTCAACAACAGCAACATCTTCTTGGGCATCAACATGGTCTTGTAAGTTCTCTACTTCTTGACCTTCCACATAAAATGCTTGGCTATGCAACTAGTGTCATGCATAAGAGCATCAACATTAAGTGGCCATATACCAGTCCTCCTAAATCTAGCCTTGATATTAGAAGGTGTGAGAGCCCTTTTAAATGCTTTACTTGCAAGCTCAACTAGCTCAAACCTCTTTACTTCTACCCTTGGATTCTTTGCCATCCACGAAGCTCTCTCGACCCTAAAATAATTCTTGAAAAGCCCAAACACATTGACATCAAGGGGTTGCAATCTGTGAGTGGTATGAACTGACAATGTTAACAAGTCAAGGCCAAAATTGTTGGCCGCCTCAATTGTCTGCATAGCCATGTGGCTTCCATGGCCATCTAAAATCAGATCATACAAGGAACATGAGGAGGCGAGGGGTGAGGGGGGCCCAACTGCGATTTAATTCGTCAGAAGAGGATAGGGAATTGGGAGCAGACAATTGAGGAGCATTTGATATTCTAATAATTAAAAGAGAATTTGTAAACCAATGGGTTTGTTATTCATTTAGAAATGCTTCTCTAACTAGACAATGAATCTACCTGACATCAGAATTTTCTCTTTGAAAGGATATTCTTTGCTTTCCTGTTTTTAATTCCTGAATTGAATGTTGTCATTTATTGTCTTCAATAGGTTGAATGGTTAAACACACATGTACATATCGTTGTCACACATTTCACCTATTCTTGTGTAGGTATCACTGAGCAATGGGATGTGTTGCTCCAATGGAAATCAGTAGGTGACTATTTGATGGGATAGGTGTACTCCTTAATAGAATTCAATGGAATGTTTTGTAGTGCATTTTCACTGATTTGGTAATTCAGAGCTGGAGGTACTTGGGACATTATGTCTTGTCAACCTGTGATGTTAAGGTTTGGTATTTGACACTTGTTGGCCCAATCAATATGTGGGCCCATTTTGGACTAAATTATATAACTTATATAACTTAGTATAAACTATTTATGTGCATCTTTTCTATGGTTTATGAATATTTTTTGATGGATGTGTGGGACTGTACTATAACTAGTATGGGTCCCTGCACAACAATAGAAAGCTCTCCCCTAGTATAACCTTAAATACAATATCTAAAATTCATTGTGCAGCTATGACAAAGGTAGTCCCAATTAAAGCAAATAAAGTTGGCCCTCTTCATAATATTTTGTAAATCTTAATTGTGAAACATAGTGCAAATTTTGCTTGAATGCTGTTACAAGGGAAAATCAATGTACACTCATGAATACATTTTTGGGCAAGGGACTTTGGACTTTGCATCAAGGTTGAGCTTATATCATATCCCGCGATACCTTTCTAAGCGGGGGATTTAGTGGTAAAGCCACTCATAATCCGTCTTTCGACAGCCACTCATTCTAGCATGTTACATGCAACGTAAATCTACTAGGATAGTTGCATATATTGGTTACCATGCACTCAAACTTATTCTAATGCTATACAAAGTTACAATTTTTTAACCAATATTGGTTTTTAAGAATCTAGACCATAACAAATCCCATTACAATGTTCTCATATTGTCAGCAATTGCATGTTACTGTAAATATTCCCCAAAACACAGCTGAATACCAATTGCTGAGGATATAATTTTACGGGGAACAAAATTGTATTTTCAATACAGTAAAATCGAATGAAAGAAGAGGACAGACTATAAATTGTTAACTGTAGAACCATAAGGCCTTTCAAGAATGACAAATAAACTCTCTTAAAAGGAAACACAAGTTTAGGTATAAACGTAGAAGGAAGGATAAAATCGTCTTCCCACATTCAGCATGGATCTGAAATAAAAACAGAAGTAAGCTGATTCATTTAATGCAAGATTGGAGATAACTGTGTTATAAAATAAACGTAAGGTAATCTATCTTTGTTTATCCTAGGCTTCTAGGCTTGGCCAAGTAGCCTTGGCCAAATACTTGGTGGAAAATAATGCTTCAAATGGAGCCCTAAACATTACCCTAACTGTTCTATTGCTTGTCAATTTCATGCTCACGGAGATATCAGGTTAATCTTCTGAAGCCCATCTAAGACGGCAGCTTTGGTGTCAAATTCAAAGTAAACTGCAATGTACATTTTTCGCATGCAGACATTCCAAGGATTACAATGACCTTTTGGAAAAGTATCATTAATGGAACGAAGATAGAATTAAGGACAAAACTTGCAGTTAGGGATTTACCACCATTTTTTTGCACAAAAGGTTCCAAAAACCCAGTAAATCAATTTGATGGTACAACACATAGCTAAGACCTGGTTTCGATTTGTGCCCTGAGTCCAGATGAAAGCTTCAGTAGTTGTACTAATGTATTGTTTAAACTTTACAAAACATTCAAGCTATTAGAGGAATGAGGAAAATAATACCTCTTTGTCAGGCATAACAATAAATTCCAAATTATGTTAAATATTCACAACAGAGGGAGTGTCAGTGACTTGCCTATGTTGGAGACTAGTTCAGGAGAAATTTCCATGTTGCAAGATACCATTCCCCGGAGTGTACCTCTGCTATGGTGACTGAAAGTGCATTTTTAAAGGATTTGTATGTACTTACTCTGTTTTTCAAAGGTTGTGGATGGATGAGATAAGTACCTAAACCAAACGATTTTTTCTTGTCAAGGATGCCAAAAATATGTTGATGAGTGCCAATTCAGACCTTATTGCTGTGCTGACTGAAATAGACTAACTGCCTTTCTTTATGTATAAATTTTATTTTTGTATGATATAAGTAGTATTTTCTCAATAAAAATATATATTCGTAACAGAACGACAGTTGGAACTTGGATCCAATAAAAAAGCTCCTCAAAGTTCAAGCACATAATCTTCAAATCTTGCTAATGCTAATGAACTGTGCTTGCGAGATCTGTTGTTAATTAGCAATTCCACAGGTCAGGATAGCTTTTCTGTTTCTTGCAAGTGACAGACATGGTATATGAATTTTAAACCATACATATGAGAATAAAAATAAAGAACTATAGAGACAAAGAGCATGCAAGAGGCGTTTGAGAAATTCACCAGAGTCAAATTTTCATTGCATGTAACATTCAATGTTCATTGTGAAAGGGGTGACTAATTCATCCAGTTTCATTACTGATGAAGAACCCCAAAATTACATGTATCGTAGTACTCTATAGATCTTTATGCTCAGAACTGTTTGATTTATTGCTTTTCTCCCCTGCATCACTTGAGCTACTCTCTGTCCCACTTTCTGATTCATCCATTTCATCATTTTTATTTATCAATCCCTTCATTGCACTCGAAGCAAATGGAGGAAAATTATGTTGATTATAATATGGCTGAGAAGGATGAGACAAATACTGTGAAGAAGGTTGAAATGCTTGATATCCATATGCAGAGGATGGGTAATGACTTGGAAGATATGAGTTCATATGATGCCATGCTGGCATAGATAGATAGCTGCCAGAAGGTCGTTGAACAGAATATGGGGGAAACATTGAATATGGTCGGGGTAGGGGAGGTAAAGGGCCTGTAGGAGCAGAAATATTTGTCATTATACTAGAAGTAGCAGATACAGGTGCAGCATGAAGATGTGGAGATGGTAAAGAGAGTGTTACTCCTGAAGTGGTCAAAACCTGAGGAAAACTGGAGGATCTAAATTGTTCTGATGACATGGACCTTCCTGAAAAAGGCAGGACATATCGTGCTGCTTGTGATATTGGGGGCTTGCTAAGGAGCACAGGAGGTTGCCTCTTCCCTGATGATTTGCTTCCTGTCAAAACACTTTTTTCTGGCACTGTGGTTGGTGTCATCACAGCTTGCTGTAAAACAGAAAAACACATTTGAAGATTCATCAACTAGTCATCGCAAGCCTTGAAATTCAATAGATCAAATTTCATCTGATAGAATTTTATTCTATTAAATTTAAACAGATAATTCAAGACTTAAAGAGAATATATACTATATATTCATTCTATGGTGAAAAAACTTCTTGAACAACAAAACAGTAGTTTTCCAATTAAATTTACAGGTCAAGTAATATTCAATCCCAAAAGAGGACCCCAGGGGCCAGCTCAACTGGCAATGGCAGTGTAAATGAAGTATTATGTGCGATGAGGTCCATTGTTCAAATCCCCCCAATTCACCTTGTGCACGTAGAAAGGGACCTAATGTACGCTCCTAGAGTTTATAGTGGTAGCGGTTGAAAATGACCCCTTGTCACGCGAGTACGACACTAGCCTAGTTGCCACTAGCCTGGTTGTTGATTCCTCTAGTCACAAAAAAAACAACTATTTGTTGATTTGGGGTAGGTAGCACCGGATGTGCTCTAGCCATGAAAATTGGTGGAGAGGCTAAAGCACATGAGATCTCCAAGACCCAGAAATGGTTTGGGCAGATTCTAACCGGTTTGGGAGATATTAAAATAATTAATATTTTTAATGGAGTTCCTAAGTCATAAAACTTAGGAAAAATAAATATTTAATGGGTATTAAATATAAAACTGGGTTAGAAGGTTTCAAAAGTCATGGATCAAGCCAAATCTAATATTAGCCGTTGATTAGAGATTTAATCTCGGCCGTTGAAAGACCAACGAGAAAAGTATAAGAGGAGCCTTGAGGGTCAATTGGAAGAAACACCAGAGATCAATCATTCGTTTTGCTAGAGCGGGGTTTCTAAGCAAAGTTGAATCAGTGATCAGCAGCGAGTACTGGAAAGAGAGGCAAAGATAGTACTGAGAGACCAACGCAGAAGTAGAGCGAGAGCAACAACCAGAGCAGGCCACGCAGAGCCCAGCGGAGACAACGCAGAGCCCAGAAGGACTGCATCATCCACGCAGAAGGCAGAGGGAATGACGCAGAGGGTCCCAGAGGCTGTGCAGTACCTCAGAGGGCTGACGCAGAGAGTCCTGGGGTTGACGCAGAGGCCAGAAGGGCCAGCGCTGAGCTTCAGAGTCGCTGGAGAGGGGTTTCGTGGGACAGGTTTTCTAAATAACTGTTTCTGAATAGAGAGTTATTTCTACCGTGTATTTCTCTCTGTCGGGTGAGCCGGTTAGGAACCCAGTGGTACTCAAGGAAATACTTCATAATAATATACCCTCAGAATAACTACACCGGTTTTCCTGAATTGGGTTTTTCCGGGGACATTTGTCCAAAAACAACGATGTCACTTGTGTGTTTGTTTTCTTTTAGCTATTGATTTGTAGATATTGTGACTGGATTGTGTTTATTTCGGTATTTAACTGTATTAATTAACTTGTTAGAATTTAAACAAGGAGAAGAAATAAACCAACAGAATACAAATTTATTTTCTAACAGATAGACTTAGAAAATTCAACATGGTATCAGAGCATGGTTGCAGATCACAGGAAAGTTGAAGGCATCCACAAAGCAGAGCATTTGTAGCAGATTCAGCTGTCTTGAGTGACAGAGTTGATCCTTGCAGAAGGCGACAGAGGAAGGGTTGACACAGAGGGACTGTATCATCACTCTAGGCCTGAGAGAGGCTAGCGTAGAGGCTAAGGAAGGCAGAAATAGGCTCACGCAGAGCCATGTAAAGGCCAGGAGGGCTGGTGCAGTTGGCTAAGGGAGTTGTTTTGCCGGTGTTGGGATTGTGCAAAGCCAAGAGGCTCAAACCTTCAGTTGTTGGGGCAAAAGTCACTGTGGGCAGTTTGCAGGAGCAAAGCTAGTGGGTTACTGTGGTCAAAACAGTGCCTAACAGGGCAAAACCAAGGTAGAGAGAGTTGTTGCCGAGGTGGATTTCTAGCCAAGGAATCTAAATCAGTGTTGCAGTTGCACAGACGATCAGAGAGGGACAACTTGACGATTGGCAGAACGATTTCCAGGAGGGAAATCAGGACTTGGATGGAGTCTAGCAAAGAACTTCCAGACATAAAGTAGAGAGACTCAACAAGAGTCAAACAAAGAACTTCGAGACGGGAAGTAGAGAGACTTGGAGGAGTCGACAAAGAAGAGTAGAGAGATGGCTGTGAATGGGCTAAGGGATCAGGATAGGCTGGACGAAGTGTCCAACTTTGTGGTCCGAAAGGCCAGGATCCTATCCATTATAGATAGGTATCGCATCAAGGCCTTCACCTTGAAAGTAGTGGTGATCCCAGTTGACTCGGCTGAAAATGAGAAGTACGAGGAGGCAATGGCCAGGGCGAAGTGCATCATCCTTGATGGGGTCAAGGATCATGTGGTCCAACATATTGCCGACAAGGAAATGACAAATGAGATATGGGAAGCCCTGAAGAAATTGTACCATCATACTTCCATGCAGAGGAAGATGTTACTTGAGAATCAGTCGCGGTCATACCAGATGCAGAAGGGGGAGCAGATAGATCACTTCCTTGTTCGGTTGAAGGAGATCTAGGACCAACTAACTTCCATAGGGGCCATGCCAGATGAGGAGACGTTGGTGAGGACCACACTTAACACAGTCTCCGAGGAGTGGGAGACATTTGTCCAGGGTATACTGGGCAGGACGGATCTTCTAGATTGGGAAGAATTGTGGGCGGCTCTTCGCCAAGAGGAGATCGGGCAGTTGAGCAAGACGGAGAGTAGTGAGAAAGGAGTCAGGATCAAGGAGGAGGAGGAAGAGGATGCAGCTCTGGCATCTGTGGGAAAGCAGGAGAAGAGGAAGAAGAAGGACCTCTCCAAGGTCAAGGGCTTCCATTGTGGGGATTGGGTCACTATACAAACTAGTGTCTGAGGAAGAAGAGTGAGGGAGAGGCTTCTGACTCTAAGCAGCGCCAGCGAAGGCGGAGAAGGAGGTCAAGGAGGATGATGATTGTGCCATCAGTGCTCATGTACCTCTAGAGAGGAGGTGGGGAGACATCGAGCTGTAGTCAGGAAGACTACAGGCAATGAGGGGCAGGATCCTTGAGGTACCCAACCTCTTGGAGTATACCTTGCTACGGGAGCCCCGAAGATGAGTAGCAGGACTGGAGGATGTAGGTAGAGATGAATGCGGATGAAGAGGCAGAGAGTGCTACATTGTAGGAGTCCCCGGGCAGCGCGAGGCTAGCAAGCTGCAACAGTGCGAGAGGCACGAGAGTGTTGCACCAGTGCAGGATGGCACAGAGAGGTGTGCAATGGTGCGAGATGCAGGGAGTTGTTGCAACAACGCAGAGGTCAGTAGAGGGAGCACTTGTTAGCAACAGAGAGAGCTTCAACGGCGGGAATGTTTTTAGCCTTACAGGAATGTCAAAAGTTGGGTGGATCAGTTACTTACTTCTCAGTAACTGAGTTGTAGTGCAGATGCAGTGTTGGGAGAAAGGAATAATAGTAGCATGAATGCAGAGGGAGTTGTCGTAAGGATGCAACAGTGGCAGTGGCAGAGCCATGGGCAAAAGTCAGGATGCAGCAGTGCATAGGATGTTGGGCGGGGAGGCCTAGCATCAACACAAGTATCAATGCTAGATAATTAGAGTGATACTCAATGAGGAGTATTACTAGAGCATAGTCCTCGCTAAGAGGGAGTGTTGATTTGGGGTAGCATCGGATGTGATCTAGCCATGAAAATTGTTGGAAAGGCTAAAGCACATAAGATCTCCAAGACCCAGAAATGGTTTGGGTAGATTCTAACCGTTTTGGGAGGTATTAAAATAATTAATATTTTTAATGGAGTTCCTAAGTCTAAACTTAGTAAAAATAAAATACTAATGGGTATTAATATATAAATGGGTTATAAGGTTCCAAAAGTCATGGATCAAGCCAAATCTAATCTTAGTCGTTGATTAGAGATTTAATCTTGGCTGTTAAAGGACCAACAAGAAAAGTATAAGAGGAGGCTTGAGGGTCAGTTGGAAGAAACAACAGAGTGATCAGTGATTCGTTTCGCTAGAGCAGGGTTGCTAAGAAAAGTTGAATCAGTGACCAGCAGCAAGAGGCAGTGAGTACTGGACAGAGAGGCAGAGACAGTGTCGAGAGACCAGCGCAGAAGCAGAGAATGAGAGCAGCAGCCAGAGTAGGCCACACAGAGCTAGCAAAGACAATGTAGAGCACAGAGGGACTGCGTCATCCACGCAGAAGGTAGAGGGAGTGACGCAGAGGGTCCTACACTGCGCAGTGCCTCAGAGGGTTGACGCAGAGGGTCCTAGAGGCTGTGCAGTGCCACAGGAGGATGACGCAAAGGCCAGAAGGGCCAGCGTTGAGTTTTAGAGTGGTTGGAGAGGGTTTTGTGGGACAGGTTTTCTAAATACCTGTTTCCAAATAGAGAGGTGTTGTTGCCGTGTATTTTTCTTTGTCGGGTGAGTCGGTTAGGCACCCAGTTGTACTCAAGGAAATACTACATAATAATATACCCTCAAAATAGCTACACCGGTTTTGTTGCATTGGGTTTTTCCAGGGACATTTGTCCAAAAATAACGGTGTCACTTGTGTGTTTGTTTTCTTTCAACTGTTGATCTGTAGATGTTGTGACTGTATTGTGTTTATTTCGATATTTAATTGTATTAAATAACTTGTTCGAATTTAAACAAGTAGAAGAAATAAACCAGCAGAATACAGATTAATTTTCTAACGGATAGACTTAGAAAATTCAACACTATTCAATCCCAAAAGAGTAATGCAGATTTTATCCATCCTTTTTCCTTCTACTAGTTTGATTCTCCTTTAATTTGAATTTGCACTTTTATGATCTTTGGTAGTGAAGCAAACTCTTAGTGATTGCTAAATGAACCTGATGTAGGGCATGGAGTAGGAAGAGAAGATAAGAGGATATAGGAAGTTGAAACTGAAATAAAATAAAATGGCACACAAATTAAGGCTCTATGGGTCATGGAATGGACGGTATCGTATATCACTACCAATTTCTATTCTTTTTTCAGCTCATTAATCTAGACTCTACCAGCGAGAATTTTATCTGTCAAATACTTTGCAATGTCTCCAAATTCTGCATATCAAAACCTTCTCATTTCTGATTAAAGTATCTCAAAAAACATGCAGAGCAATCTGTGCCAGAACATTTGTTCTCACAAAATATACTTGAAGCACATGCAAGAAGGAGATATCCCATTTCAGAGGAACACAGCCAGAAAGAAAACAGTTCGTGTAAGTAAATAACTGTGGAAACAAAAACAGTTTAAATATCACTACGTAATGCCTTTACAAGGGAGAGATTATTAACCTTAGGGATTCAAACAGACGGATTCATTCTTAGAAACATTATTAAGACAAAAATTGGATTCAATACTGGAATTTCTCATTCTCATTTTATTAATTTTGATTTTGGAATCAGTCAAGGCATATTCTCATCCTTTAAAGCCTGGGGTGGTTAAACAGTCTTTGTCAAATTAGAACATGCTTCCACGTCTCAGTTAGTAAGGAGTGCCCTTGCTTCTGGAGATATAGACAATAGATATTGAAAGTCATGGAAATTATACTCTGCCCCACATGGATGAGTTCGCAGCATTCAAATCTGATCTAGCAATATCAGCCAGGATAGGGTTATTAAGAAAAAATAGTTCTTCAGATTGTTCCCAAAGAATATATGCTGGATCTCCATGAAAAAAGTGGCAATACACATGTTCATGCCTTGGCCCACCAATGTATCAATTTGTGTATTATTCTAGGTGCATTAATGAATATAAGATGCATTCTCCCAAAAGAAAAGTTATTGATTTGGTAGGACTCATAGTTGTGCATTCCATATTCTGCAGGTTGAACACAGGACAGGAAGAACATGCACTTATCGACATTTAAGTGGGAAAATAAAAAGACTGCAGTGCCTATAATGGATTTCATAAGCATAGCGTAATGTACAGTAAAGAATATATGAAAATAGAGTAGTTGTGATATACTAGGAATTATCTCGAGCTACCCAGAATTTGGAGAATATGCATATGCCTTATCTATTAATGCAATTCGATAGTTAAAAAGCACTTACAATGAGCAAAGGAATTAAGTGTATTCAAGGACGGAATAGCTTACCAGTGGATAGAACATTGGATATGAGTGAAACAACTCTTCCCCATCAGCATCCAAATCTGACCTGAAAATTTTCATCTTACATGTAAATCCAACATTTGGAATTTCAATCAGATAGACAGAAGATGCCAAATTAAGAACATTGGGAAAGAAAAGTCTGATTTCAACATCTTATTGGACTGTAACATTAAAATGCATAAGTTATTAACTCGTTAACAAATAAAATATTCATATTTTGAAATAGTTCTCTTCTTTAATAGAAAGTCACAATTGAATAGAAAACGCTTCATTATTGTTATTGGCCATACTCTCAAATTCAACACAATATGTTAGCTTGCAACGAAATGCAAATGCATACTACTCTAGGCACATTGGTGAAAAGTCCTTATCACCAACTACATGGAATGAATGGCTAGACTATGACTATCAAATCTCCCATCTGGCCAAAACCCACTTGGTCAACCAACTTGACGTTCATCATCACTTCTAATGCAATAAAAAATTGAATGCCCTTGGCTCACTAATCCATGGTTCCACCTCTCACTATATCTCATAATGTGATGAGAAATGAATTGGTCATTTAAGGCCATATGAATTTGATCATTTAGGACAGCATATAAAGTTAAACATTGTCATTTAAGCCATACCTAATTCAAGCCTCAAAGGTTAGCACCTTGGCATGCATGAACAAAGATTCAAGGGAGGTAAACACTATGTTGTATATGATCATCAATTCTAAGGAAAAATACTAAGGATGACAATAATGCACTTATCAAATTAATATTTTCATTTTACAACAGATTCTAATAAATACTATCATGCAAAATTAACGTTTTTGAAAAGATTTGTTAAAGAAGGAAGCACCCCTAGCAAAAATGTTGAAATGCTATATTGTTTAGTAGATATGCCAAAATCATTTTGTCTAAATAGATGCATACATCTTTTGAAATATACCTAGGGAGGTATCTGTTGCCGCCTAAACCCACACCACGGTTAACGTGGAGAAAATATTTAACTCCACTTGGTGTGGCCTTAGGGGCAAGTTTCAAGTTGAGTAGTTGTCACTCAAATCTCAACTCTTCTGTCTAGGCTAACTCCTAGTGAAGCCAAGAGGGGTGGACCCTATGAAAATAACTAAGACTTAGCAAGCTCTAGAAAACGGGAAAAATGATTCTAGGAGTTAATTATAATTAACCAAGATGCATTCAACCATCAATGTATAAATAATAGGAAAATACTTCAAGCATGTAGATAAAATTAACAAGCATAAACCTTCATGATCATTTATCACAAGACATATAACAACGAGGATCAATAAGCAACATAATTTCAAAGAATAAGATAAATAACAAGCACAAACCAATGCCCAATGTGAAAGTAAATGTTCCAAGTAAAATATAACAGCTTGAAAATAAAATTCCTTGAAAATGATAGCTCAAATATGTTGATTTGGGGTAGCATCAGATGTACTCTAGCCATGAAAATCGGTGGAGAGGCTAAAGCACTTGAGATCACCAAGACCCAAAAATGGTTTGGGGAAATTCTGCCCAGTGAAGAAGATATTAAAATAATTAATATTTTTAATGGGTTCCTAAATCTAAACTTAGGAAAATAAAAATATTAATGGGTATTAATATAAAACTGGGTTAGAAGGTTCTAAATGACATGGATCAAGCCAAATCTAATCTTAGTCGTTGATTAGAGATGTAGTCTCGGTCATTGATGACCCAACAGAAAAATTATAAGAGGAGGCTCGAGGGTCAGTTGGAGATACACTAGAGTGATCAGTTAGTTTGATTTTCTAGAGCGGGGTTTGCTAAGAGAAATCGAACCAGTGATTAGTTGCAGCAAGGCGCAGTGAGTGCATAGCAAAGAGACAGAGATAGTGTCGGATGACCAGCGCAGAGGCAGAGAGGCAGACGCAAAGGCAGAAGGAGTCACGCAAAGGCCAGCGGTGACTGCATAAAGGGCCAGCAGGCTTGCATGACTGATGCAGAGGCTGCAGAAGTGATGTAGAGGGCTAGAGAGGCTGCGCAGAGCCTCAGAGGGCTAACGCAGAGGGTTTCAGGCTGACATAGAGGCCAGGAGGGCTGATGCTGAGCCTCAAAGAGGCGCTGGAGAGAGTTTCGTGGAGCAAACTTTTAGAATATTTGCTTCCGAAGAGAAGTACTACGGCCAGATAGAGATCTTTGTCGGGTGAGCCAATTTGGCACCCAATTGTACTCAAGAAAAGTTGCTTAATAATAAAACCCTCAGAACTGTTGCACCAGTTTTCCCAGGTTGAGTTTTTCCGGGGACGATTGTCCAAAAATAATGGTGTCCCTTGTGTATTTGTCTATTTCTTTCAGTTGATGATCTATAGATGGTTTAGACTGCACTATGTTTATTTCAATATTTATATGGTTAAATAACTTGTTCAGTAATTAAACAAGTAGGTGAAATAAAATAGATAGTGCTAGAAAATTTCTAACAGGTTAGACTTACAAATTTCAACAAGGTATCAGAGCATTGCACATCACAGGAGAGCTAAAGGCGCCAACTGAATCAGAGAATTTGCAGCAGAAACAGCAGTCTCGAGAGACAGAAGTTGTTCCTAAGCAGAAAGTAGCAGAGAAGGAGTGACACAGAGGGACCGCGTCATCATTTAGAGCTAGAGATAGACTAGCATAGAGGCATAGGAAGGCAGAAAAGGCTCACGAGTTGCCACGTCATCCTACTCAACCAGGTAGGAATGACGCAGTTGGCTAAAAGAGTGATTCACCCTTGCCGAGATTGCGTAGAGTCAAGAGGCTCAATTTCTTCAATTGTTGGGGCATAGGAAGCTGTGGGTAGATTGTGGAGTGTGGAGTTGGTGGGGTGTTGTTAATTTCGATGCAGAACAGTACCTAACGGGACAAAACCAAGGTATAGGGAGTCACTACCTAGGCGGATTTCTAGCCAAGAAATCTAGATCAGTGTTGCAGGAGCAAAGGTGATTGGAGAGGTACGATTTGATTGTTGGCAGAAGGACTTCTAGGAGGGAAATCGAGACTCCGAGGGAGTCTAGAAGAGAACTTCCAGGAGGGAAGTAGAGACTCAGAAGGAGTCGCAGAGAGAACTTCTAGGAGGGAAGTAGAGACTAAGAGGAGCTGAAAAGAAGAGCAGAGATGGTAATGAACAGACTGAGGGATCAAGACAGGTTGGATAGAGCATCCAACTTTGTCATTTGGAAGGCCAGGATCCTATCTATTTTAGATAGACATCACATCAAGGCCTTCGCCTTGAGAACTGTGGCTATCCCAGTCAACCTAGCTGATAATGAAAGGTATGAGGATGTGATGGCCAATGCAAAGTGCATAATCCTTGATGGGGTCAAGGATCATGTAGTTCAGCATATTGCTGAGAAGAATATGACAAAGGAAATGTGGGATACTTTGATAACATTGTATCAAGAACGTCCCTATAGAGGAAGATGCTACTGGAGAATCAGCTGTGGTCATATCAAATGCAGAAGGGGGAGCAGATAGATCACTTCCTTAGTAGGTTGCAGGAGATTCGAGACCGACTTCCATTGGGGCCACGCTGGATCAAGAATTAATGGTGAGGACCGCCCTAAGCGCAGTCTCCGAGGAATGGGAGACATTCGTCCAAAGTATTTTGGATAGAGAAAATCTTCCAGGATGGGAAGAATTATGGGCAACTCTTCGCCAAGAAGAGATCAGACGGCTGACCAAGGCGAGAAGTAGCGGCAAAGGAGCGCGGGTCAAGAAAGAGGAGGAAGAGGATGCGGTTCTGGCATCTGCAAGGCAGCAAGGGAAGAGAAATAAGAAGGACATCTCCAAGATAAAGTGCTTCAATTGTGGGGAGCCGGGCCATTATGCAACCCAGTGTCCTAGAAAGAAGAATAAGGGAGAGGCTTTTGACTGCAAGGCAATGCCAGCTAAGGAAGAGAAGAAGGTAGAGGATGATGACAATTGTGCCTGAGATCTCATGTACCTCTAGAGAAGAGGTGGGGAGACATTGAGCTACAGTGAGGAGGACTACAGGAGATGAGGGGAAGGATCCTTGAGGTACCCAAACTCTTGGATCATATTCGGCTACAGGAGCCCCGAAGTGACAATAGCAGGATGGCGGATGTCAGTAAAAGCGGATGTGGATGGAACAACAAAGAGTGCTAGAGTGCAATAGTCCCAGGCAGCACAGAAAGGGTTGCAGCAATGAGAGAGGCACAAAGGAGGCTGCAGTAGTGCAGGAGGGCACAAAGGTGTTTGCAGCAGTGTGAAAGGCATAGATTTTTTTGTAACAGTGCAGAGGCAACAGAGGGAATACAGGATAGCGGTAGAGAGAGCTTCATCATCAGGAGGGTTTCTAGCGTGACAAGGATGTCAGTAGTTGGGTAGATTAGTTACCATCGTCTCAGTAATTGAGTTGCAGTGCAGTAGTAGCAGTGGTAGTGCTATGGGCAGCATGATGCAGCATGATGAGAGAGGGCTGGAGTGCAGATGCAGTGTTGGGAGTGTTAGGTCCCTATAATACTAGTGATTACCCCATTGCTATTGTAGTTGTATCCCTTATTAATATTGTTGTGCCCCTATTGTCCCCATATTGTTATTACTGTGCCCCATAGAATCCCTCTATTGTTAT
>APFE031617853.1:9140-51953 GCA_000404065.3 Pinus taeda | reverse complement strand
TCATTTGAATCATCAAAGAATCATTCATTTGTGTAATGTAAAGGAGGTTGCCCCCTCGAAGAGGCTAAATTCTAAGGTGTTGATCTATCTTTTCTATCTTTTTGTGAGTTGGTTTCATAACAGGGAGAAAGGACCAACAACAACATGGATGCAGAGGGAGCTACCGTACAGATGTAGTAGTGGCAGTGGTAGAGCCATGGGCAACAGTGTAGAGGATGTTGGGCAGGGAGGCTAAGCATCAGCACAGGTACCAGTGCCAGATGATCAGGGTGATGCTCAGTGGTGGAGTATTACTTGAGCACATTCCTCGCTAAGAGGGAGTGTTGATTTGGGGTATCATTAGATGTGCCCTAGCCATGAAAATTAGTGGAGAGGCTAGAGCACATGAGATCTCCAAGACCCATAAATGGTTTGGGGAAATTCTTCCTGGTGAAAGAGATATTAAAATAATAAATTTTTTTTTTTGGATTCCTAAATCTAAACTTAGGAAAATAAAAAAATTAATTGGTATTAATATAAAACTGGGTTAGAAGGTTCTAAATGACATGGATCAAGCCAAATCTAATATTAGACGTTGATTAGAGATGTAATCTCAGCCGTTGAAGACACAACAGAAAAAGTATAAGAGGAGGCTTGAGGGTCAGTTGGAGATACACCAGGGTGATTAGTCAATTTGATTTTCTAGAGCTGGGTTTGCTAAGAGAAATCGAACCAGTGATCAGTTGCAGCAAGGGGCAGTGAGTTCATAGAAGAGAGGCAAAGATAGTGCCGAAAGACCGGTGTAGAGGCAAAGAGGCAGACGCAGAGCCAGAAGGAGCCACGTAGAGGCCAGTAGTGATTGCGCAGAGGGCTAGAGGGCATGCATGGCTGACGCAGAGGCTGCAAAGGTGACGCATAGGGCCAAAGACGCTGCAAAGGTGACGCATAAGGCCAGAGAGGCTGCACAGAACCTCAGAGGGCTGACGCAGAGGGTTTCAGGGTGACGCTGAGCCTTAGAGAGGTGTTGGAGAGAGTTCGTGGAGCAGACTTTCAGAATATCTGCTTCCGAAGAGAGGTATTACTTCCAGATAGAGATCTCTGTCGGGGGAGCTAGTCTGGCACCTACTTGTACTCAAGAAAAGTTGCTGAATAATAAAACCCTCAGAACTGCTGGACTGGTTTTCCCAAGTTGGGTTTTTCCAGGGACAATTGTCAAAAATAACAGTGTCCCTTCTGTGTTTGTCTATTTCTTTCAGTTGATGATTTGTAGATGGTTGAGACTGCATTGCATTTATTTCAATATTTATATGGTTAAATAACTTGTTCAGTAATTAAACAAGTAGGTGTAATAAACCAGATAGTGCAGGAAAACTTCTAACGTGTTATACTTAGAAATTTCAACAAAATATAAATCTTGAAAGTGAAAGATAATGCCTGAAAGAAAGTTCTTGGAAACTATAATTGCCCAAAGATAAATATGCTTTTGAAAAGTAAAGGTAATAACCAAGTACAATAGATGTTGAAAACGAAATGTATTGAGGTGTCATTTGGTTCATTTTAAATTAATTTAGATTGTCACTTGAGTTAAGGTAAATTTAGTGATGATTGCAAAAATCAAACTAAGCTAAGGTTATACTTTATCTTTAGGCCTTATCATCACTGGGTTAAGGAAAGCTGCAAGGAGACCCAAAGGAGGAGCTAAGGCTCCGTGCACTCCTCAGATTTCACAAGTTAGCCCACTTGCAAGTAGATCCAACATTGGGTAACCCAATATGATTTAGCAAGTGACGCAGCCCAGGCCGCTCCTAGGCCGCAACTACCAGGATCATCCCAACACGCATATAAAAGCTTGTTTCCGGCATTATAATCTCATGATTTATAACATTCATTGGCAATTCAATAACTGTTCAAACTATATGTGCACTCTTTACCAAGCTCAATCCAACAGTCCTTTCCTTACGCTCTGCGTTGTATTTAAGACAATTTCCCTCTGACCGGAGATCGGGGGTACATTTAAGAACAATGCCATATAATCATTTACAGTCAAAAGAATAACGATAACAATACAGCGTTTTATAAAACCTTGTGCTCGACGGATTCAATGCTATAAAAACCATACTTTTTAACATACGGTACTTTCATGCAATTCTTTTAAAAGACTCACATATCGTGGACTTCTATTTGTACATACCTCCAGGTTATAATTGTCCATGCCATACAGATATATGTCTTTGTTACATATGTACCCACAGCATCCTCTTTCATCCTGCAATTTATAGAAATTGACCTTCAACGTCCTTGCCCTATCAAACTTACTCCGCGCAATGACGTTCTTGCACTTCTTATATCACGCCAACGAGAACCGACATGTCACAACTCACATCAAGACCGACAAAGCATGAAACTAAGTCACTTGAGCGTTTCACTATTTCTCTTCCGTTTAACTCTTGTGAAGTTACAGTTTTCGCACCAAGAGAAACACTTTTTATCACAATTCCTATCAAAATGACCCGACTGTTATATTCCAACTATTCATTCTGGCTAGAAAGAGATCTGTACAATACTGAGCAGGGAATACTCCGCATGAGCATAAAAATGTCAAAAGAAGAATAATGCCGCCTTGTTCAATAATAAAACTTCAAATGATTATTACACCTACGCACGCTATGCGCATACCACTTACGCCAGAAAGGCACGGCTCTTTAATGGAATAACAGTTATGCGTATTTTTCCTAATTGATATCGCTCAAGGTCCAAGCGCTGCCCTGAGTCCGCGTTTCCAACAGTTGCACCGAATTCTCAATAAACAAGTCCACAATACGATCCTCTGTATAAACAAGCAACAGTTGTTTAGATTTTAATAAATGATTTCACCATTTCGGAAAGTGAAATTGCCAGAGCCGTGGATCAATCTCCTCTTAATTGATATCCGAACTCGTCCTGTAGCTATAAACCACAGTTTGAAAACACGTTAAACAAACAGATTGATTTTACTCTCAACAAATCTGCTCATGTTCTCTGTGCAGATTCCAACTTGTGAAGAAAATATTTCTCTTTCCTTGAGATATACGAACTCCAAAGTCGTGACAACAATTGTGAAAGTGCTTGTTTATTTTACAGACAACATTTGCATACTGTGTAACTTGCTTATCTATCCAGTAATTATGGGCAGATATTACCTTATCCAACAGCTCCGGTGTTGGCTTCTCCTGTATGCTCGTGGGGAGCATTCTTTACCATGCGAAATAGTGTCTTCCATTTATCCTGTACCAAAAAAAACATACAAGCCGGGTCGCCATAGCTAGAACGAAGACATGGAAGATGGATGACAAACTCTTAAGAAAACATCCGCCTTGCTGATACTGGAAACAAGTTACCGCAAAGAAAAGAGTTATGTGTTCAATTTGCTTTGCCAAATGCAGTTGAATTCCGACTGAAGTTCAACATAACTCTGCGCACCTCTATGTTCAGTTCCTCATATTAATCAATCGATTTCTAACAGAAATCTTTTCTGAGAATCGCGCCCTTTGCAAACAAAGATTTTAATACCATTTACCCTTGATGATTTGCAGAACAATTTTCACATAAATAAATGTGATTTCAAGCCATCGATCATTAATTTGACAATGTTACGAAAACTATACAATTTCTAAATCACCCAATGTATATAAACTGAAATAAAACAAGGACTTACACCTTTTTACTGGCCAGATGTTTCCATGCCAAGGCCCTTTACAATTTCTGAAGGCTTACAGCCTTGCTGCCCCAAATCTACTCTCAATCTCTCATGTCCTTTTCTCACAAAAAGCCCTCCTATTTATAAATCATTAAATTAAATGCTCAATCCCTTAAAATCCTCAACAACTCCTAAATCTCTCAACATCCCTAAAGGATAGGTGTTTATCCCTAAATCCTTCAGTTCATTAAATTTCCTCATATCCTTTTATTAATAAAAGGATATTTACATAAATCCTCATCTTCTCCTATTTAATTCAAATTAATTAATAAAATATTAAAAATCATCACACCCCATATTTACAAATTAATATTATCACACCCCCTATTTACAAATGGAGAAAAAGGTCTTGATGCTCCTGCATCAGCAAGTCAAGTGCTTACCGATTTCCCCCAAACCCAGAATAAGAAGTCTTAGAAGAGAAAGGGTGCTTAATTAATCTATCTAACCAGAAAACTGTTGGAACTTGCTGGAGGTAAATTACTCTTTGGAAAAGAAATAAAATTAACTCTATTCTAAAGCAATTAGTCTAATCTAGGAATGTAAAGAAAATGCTTCTCTAGATGCTTCAATGAAATAAACAAGAAAGTTAGACTAGATTGCAATGAAATGAAAGAAATTTGCATCTACTCTAATGATGTGATTACCTACTTTAAGTTAATTTGGAATCCAATCCATAAAATCCAAAGCATGAAAATGCACACCCACAAGAAGATCCCCAATTGGGGAAGAGGGGTGCTTAGAGGGATTTCCCATAACTCCCAATAAAGGATTGCAATTCTTTATTAGACCCCTTTTGTGAGAGATGGGATCGACATCAAAGAAGATGAAAATACCTTAAAGGGATGAGAAGATTAAAGAATTTACAATGAATGTTGTTATGCTTGTCGCTCGTCACGTACACTTAACAGTTAGTGAGAAAAACCCTTAACTCCACAAGGTGTGGTTGGTGGCAAGAACTACGAGAAGGGGCTGTCACCAATTCTCAATTCTCTCCGTTTAAGCTATCTCCTAGGTTATCTAAGGGGGGTGGTTCTAATGAAAAGTTATATGATATGAGTCTCTAGGAGAAAGGTTACTTTGGATTACTTCTAAAAAAATAGTTTGTTTCCAAGAATTAAACAAGCATATGAATAAACGAGAAAAATTCAATGATATATTCAAAATATAGACCAATACCTTAAAGTAAATAACAATAGCTTGCTCAAAAATGAAATCAAGATGCAATGATAGACAATCTTGCAAAATCAAATGTTAGAACAATGATAAGCATATAAACATCAATTGCAACTATAAAGGAGATAGTACTTGAAAGTAAATGTTCATATGACAAGATAATCACATCATTTACTTATGAGCTTAAATGATCATCAAAGCAATATATATATATATATATGAAAGAACTTTGCAATAGAGTTGAACCAATGAGAGATATTCTAAGTACAAGAAAGCTAAATGCGGCAAAAGTAAAAGAATTATACTTGCATAATAAATGCCTCTTGAAATAAAAGTGATGTGCAGACAAGACTCAAGTAAATCCAAGATAGCATAAATAGGAGAATTGCATTTGCAAGTAAAGTTGTGATATAGATGTGTTCTTGGTTTATTTTATTAGTTGTATTCTAAAGCAAAGTTTCAATTCAACGCTTATCCCCAGACCTCACCCTCGCCCGAAATCCGGATATCATAGTGAAGAGTCAATAGGGGTGGAGGGTCCCTTGAGTATATACAACCAACTTAAGTTGGAGGTTGATTTTAGTGATGCCTGAAAATGGGCCTAAGTAAAGTGCTCCAAGGTAGATTGCAATGCTTGAAAGTGAACTGAAATAAGATTGATGCCCACAATAACTTTGCAAAAGTAAATTTAACTTGAGAAAATAAAAGATAATTAGCTTGATATAAAAGTAATAGTTGGTTTGGAAAATAAACTTGTCCAATACACAATGCTTCAATATTCAAGATATAAAAATGTAGCATAACAATGCGGCATAAGTGTCAAGCTAAATGTGTCAAAGTTTTCTAGAAATAAGAGAGTTGCTTGCATAAGAGTAAATTGCTTTGAAATAGAATGTGAACTTGTAGCTTGTAGAAACAAAGATAAATGGTGCAATCTTGTAGCAAACTTTAAGAAAGGAAATGTGATTTATGTTACTTTCCACTTAGAGCATGCATGTTCTGTGAAAATGAAATAAATGGAAATGTTAACCAATCAATCCACCCACAATCTTTTCTCCCTAAATGGAGAAATAATATGCCATGGGTAAAACCCATGCTCCCACAATAAAAACAGATTTTTTTATTATTATGGTGTTACAATGAGGTTAACATCTCTTAGAGGGATTCCCAAGGAATAATGGAAAGATGCAATATAACATCTTGCAATAACATGGAACTCCCTTCAAACTATGGGAGCCTCAAGAGATGAAATGATTCTACAACTTGAGAGAGTAAGCTCTTAAAGAGGCACACAACCTAGCCTCATTGATAGGTCCTCCAAATGCCAACGACCTCCTTGAAAAGAAGCTTGAATGCTTGAGGGAAACTACAGAAAAGATGTTAGGACTGCAAAACTAAGACATGGTTAGTGTGCAAAAAGGGGAGTGCGCATATAAGTGAGTATACTACAAAATAGTGTACAAAAGACTAAACCAAATGATGGGAAAGGATCCCACCACTTGACTAGCTTGTGAAAATCTATTAACTAACTAGATAATGAAATGAAAGCACAAGATCAAAAGATAATAATTTTTTTGAGATTTTAAACCTATGCATAAACTGTCAAAAGGAGGACCCTACAGAACAAGCATTTCAAAATATTAGGCTTATGAGATACAAATAATGATGAGAGCTCCTTGAAAACAATGCCAAGAGTGGGTTGGTCTCCTGAAGACTTCCCCTCACTCTTGCTAATTGATCCAAAAATGGTCCGCTATAAAACTTCCAACACACATTAGCTCATATGTATTAATGAATAAAAAATGGTAAGATAACTCTAGAAATTTGTATGAAAATGACTAGAGATTGTCTACATCTAGAGCATATTTATAAACCAATTGTAAATGAAAGATAGCTATACATATACAATTCTATGAAAGAATATGAGAAATGAAACACATTAAAGAACACGTAGAGAAGATCATACCATCAAATAACGCCAAAACAGTGGTGAATGAACCCTAAAGTCTTTTTATTCATATGAAAAACAAGTGTACATAGAAGCAGAGTTTTCCCAAGCACAATAGCTCATTGCAAAAGATACAAAATGAGAGCCAAAAGCTCATATATATAGCACTATGGAAGCCAATCCCAATGGAGAAACCAAGTGACAAGAGTATCTTGATGACAATCCCAAAGACCAAGTCAAGTTTCAAGTGGTTGCCACAAATCTTCAAACTGTTGTAACAAATTAACTCTACTGGCTTGTCCAAATATCTTCATGGACAACATATCACATAGTCAAGGAATATGAGTTGGTTGAGCTGCCATGTGTGCACTTGAGTAGGTAATAAGGGAGACAAACTCCCAACGATTCCTCAACCATCAACAAAAGAGTGACACCTCTGAAAAAGAGCCAACAATCTGCCAACAAACTGCCTATAGAGTGTTGAGATGAACTACATAGATGATGCCAACAAAACCCACGTAAATTTTTGTAATGGATAAGTTATGTTCCATTGTCTAGTAGTGGATCACATGCAGGAGAAGAAGAAGAGGAAGAAATTATTTTAATGTCCATAAGGCTAAATATAGCCTATGGGACAGATTGCTTCTCCATTTGGCTCTTGTATTCGGCCCTTTTCCTATGAACTCTCACAATAAACACTCCCAACTTCTTGACAAACCCCTCGCTGAATAGATTATCCCAAGAGCTAGCTGCCAAAATATCTACATAACTTTCCCTGCTGTCTTTGAAGGCCTTGCATTCTAAAATGAAATGATTTTCTGTTTCCACTTTTCTAGAAGAGCAAAAAATACATACTCTTTCCTCCCACATTTCTTTCGGCCTTTTCTAGCACCCTGTTTCACAACGAGGTCGATGAGAATTAGTCCTTAGTTGAGCAATAAGAATTTTGGCTCTCTAAGAAATATTGGCCCCTATGTACGCTTTTTGTTGATGATTATGAGTGGGATTAAAATCATCAATATAGTACTTTTTCTTTCTCCCTAGTTGCTTCTCCCAAGTACATTTGTGGAACTTATACATAACAAAATCTTTTATCCCTTTACTGTTTGTGGGACACATGCTCAAGCAAATACCTCATTTACTAAACCATTTGTTATTTTTCCGCATCCAAGTCTTATTTCTTTTGCACAATATGTCATTAAACACACCTTAGGCCATCCACCCTCTTCCAATCGCTCATTTTTTTTAAATACCCTATGACTCGCACCTAGCAATTGCTTCAATAGGAGCAACCCTTGTTTCATTAACAAGATAGCATATGGAACTGCAATTTTAATTTTGAATTTGTTTGTAATCAAACGTGTCTGAATTTTCTCAATTTGTTTCCACTACATGTCAAATGTAATGTTGGTCCACAGTTCACAACCGTAGAGAATCATCGGAATCAATAAAAGCCCAAAAAGAGTTAGAGTGGTTTTCCAGTCCCATAACTCCGCCTCTCTACACCTAATTTGAAAAGCATAAAATGCTTTCCAACCCCTCAAAGTTCTTTTCTTTCTACAACCATCCCAACTTAGATTTCTGTTGAAGTCAAGTCCGAGGTATTTGTAATCCAGAACTTCTTCCAGAAGGCTTCCTTCAAAGTAGAACTTATGTTCGTTATGTTTTCTCTTTTCAGAGAAAACCACTACTTTCATTTGGCTAATATTGACTTGCATCCCCACCCTTCTACAAAAATGCTCAAGGGAAAGTAAGTGCTCTTGCAAACCCAAAGCAGATTTAGCAATCAAAATAAGGTCATCTACGTACAAAAGAAGCCTTATAACAAACTTTCCCAAATGGATATCGTCAACCCCTTGTGAATTTAGCCACTCTTCAAGCTTGTCGTTATATAAACCAAAAAGGGTAGGAGACAATGGGCAACCTTGCTTGACCTCGATATCGCTTCTAAGACTTTCAAAAATGCCTACTGAAGTTCTAATTTTGATTTTCACCTCTTCATACAGCCTATGCACAACTTCTTGGGAACCCCCAAGCTCCTCCATTTTGTGCCAAAGCTTATCCCTAGGAACTATGTCAAAAACTTTTATGCAATAAACAAAGCAACAAAAGGCTTCTTCTTTTTCTTCCCAAACTTTTTCAATGATGTGCCTTAAAGTTATACCGTGATCAATTGTGGAATGTTTAGAATGTGTGTGACAAGGTATGCCACGTGGCAATGTTGTCCCTCAATCAATTTGATTCTAAATGTGTGACCCAAAAATTTGTTGCATGTTATCTTTTTTTTTAATTAGAGGACATACGCATGAGAAAGTGGGGACAAGTTTTGCCATGTCACTTTTCTTGTCCCCCTTTTTCAGCCTTGGAATGTATTAAATAAATCACCACCTTAAATCAAAACATTAAAATTTAGCCATGCTTTGTGCTTTGATGTGGGTCCTCTTTGACTTGATTGACTTTGACTAGAATTGTGCTTATATGGTGGACCCCACATGGCTGCCACATCACCATTTGATTCTCCACTTAATTTCCACGTCAAAATTTGACTTATTTTGACTTTGGAAAAAATTCTAAATTTTCCAATTATTCATTTTTTTGAATTTTTTTTTCTCATTTTTGCCACTGACATTAGAAACACCAGTTTTAGAGGGACTATAAGTTGTTTTTTGACCCTCAAAGTGGGTCCTAGGATGTTGTTGGGCCTCTAAGGATGAATTTCGAGTAGTCACACATCCTAGACATTTCACAAAGCCACTTATTTACATCATTACATAGAAAATAATTAAAAAAACCCGTTTTGACAGAAATTTTTAATTATTAAAAAATCCAACTTAAACCTAGTCAAATTCTGCGAAATTTTAGAGACGACCTAGCATAGTAATATACATTGACTCTAGACACTAAGATGCATTAGGAGCCCAACCTTCAAGCCGTCACCCCGACTTTGGGGTAATGCAGTGAGTGAGAAAACCTAAAAAATTATTCGCCACTAAAAAGCAGGGATAATTAACTAAGTAAAAAAAACACTCCAAGGTGTACTCACTTGTCGATCAAGTCTCAACACCCTAGGCTTGTTACATGGTTTTATTCATCATGCTAGTGATATTTATACAACATCCCCATAGGGCTGCAGAAATCTGAGGTCTAAAGAAGAAAATGAGAAGAAGAAGTTAGAGTTAAAAACTTTGATTATAATAATAAGAACTTTGATGGTACATTGATGCCTCTGACATATACTTGGGAATGGCGTCTTCGAAAAATTTCAAGTGCCACTGTATTGGTCAATAAATCCTTTGAAGGATCAAGGGTAGAAAGAACTCTTAAGGAGGTTACAAAGGTAAATCTTGTTGATTGGTTCTAGATAGTCTTTAGGTGCTCCAATTTCTTAAATCTGGGCAAAATCTGCCAACATTTCCCCTCGTAAATGTCAGGGTCTGTCAAAAACCAGCAAGTAAAGAGGTTAGAATGTGCCCAAAAAACGATTTAAGACAACTTGAAATCACTTGCATATGTTAGCCAAAATGTTAAGCAGAAATTCCTATGACTTGAATTAAACTTCTACACTAACTATCAAGGAGAAAACCAAGGGCTTGGTCTTCTCTTAGTTAATGTATTGTTTTTAGGACAGCAGTACATTAGGCAGCCTTAGATGCTTGATATTCAATGAAAAGCACAAATAAAGGTAACCAAGGAATATTTTATTTTTTTAGGTGAGAGGAGAAAAAAAGATTGGGGATATTTAAAGCCCTTTTGGATCCTATTGAAGCCCTTTAGGCAGCCCTTTGGTGTGGTGGAAATGTGTGTTCCTTGATGCCTTGAAGATGGTTGATCCAACTGAAGATATGGCCAACTCCAAGTTAAATTAACCTGTATACAATATTACACCTCAAAAAACTTCCTCAAGCAATTAGTAGCATTAGGTGATGGATTGCAAAGAGAGATAGAACATGCTATTTACAAGTACATGAAAAATATAAACCAATTGCAAGCCAACCAAGAAGGCATGTAAGTACATACTTGCCTTCCCCTTGGACAACATTGCCCCTACTTCAGTCCAAGCTTACAAAATTGGAAGCAATAAACAATATGAACCAAATACAAGTTACCTCAAGTCAAGAATCACACCACCAACAATTGCACTATATGGAGCTCCAAAGTCTTTTTATTCATGAACAATATGACAATACAAAAAAGTAGTCGTAGAGTTTCCCAAAACTCAAGTATTTCTAATACTAGCTTGAGCAATGAGCAAGGGGGTTTATCTATACAAATTTTGGAGAAAATCCTAAGAAGAAGATGATTAACAAGTGTCCAATAGGAGCTGATCCCAAGGCAGGTCGAATCCTCCAACTGTATAGACAGTTTTGTGCTAAAGACTATCAAGTGGCAGTGTACTCCTTGAGACGAGATCAGAGTATAGGAGATAGAGCCATGTTGAAAATGCAACAAGAAATTCTTAAATCAATTTTATCCTTGAATTAAATTGGGAATAAAATTGTAAATCCACATCTCATGACAACTTGTATTAGTTAACTAAGTTAATTTGACTTAGTTGGCTCAGTTAATTTGAATTGAGGGTCTAACTTTAGTCATGTAGAGTGTCTCCTACATTACAGAAGCGTTGGTTGAGTATATTTTGAGTTGTAACTAATTAATTCAATGACCAGACTAACTGAGTTAAATTATGTTAAACTAGTTCCAACTGTTGGAGGAGCTAGTTGGAGGTCTAGTAGTGTGGTGTTGCCTGCAGTGTAGTGTGGCGCTACCTGCAGTGATCAACTAGTAAACTGATGATTCACTCATAAATAACTCATGCATGTCAGATCTGAGAGTTACCCAGTCGAGATTGGAGTTCAATTACAATGTACTATCAGTTATATAATCATCTAAATTGTACAGGTGGTGCATGCAGTTAGAGGAAGGCTTGTGAGTATTTTGCAATTCCAATTGAGGAATTTCCCTAATTAATAGGGGGTTAATTCCCAAAGAAACAACACAAGGAAATAGGGACTTGGGCAAGCAGAAAATTGGTTAAGTATTTTACAAGGCTTATCTAGGAAGCAGTGAGGCAGATAGAGAGTGCAGAGGTTGCTCGGGCTTGAGAAAAGCATTGTAATCTTTTCATATTTTCTGAATAATGCAATATACAGATAGCTGGGGTTTTTATTTGTGGTTTTTTCAAGGAAATCGTTGTGTAATGTGTTGATTGAATTCTTTCTCTTGTATGTTTCATGATTTCGCGATCGTTTAATTACTTCCGCTGATAAGTATAGTAGATTCAAGTCTATTGTTTTAGCATATTTCAGTTAGTAGTTTGAATCTACATGGTATTAGAGCTGAAATCACTATATAAGAGGAGAATATGAGTTTGTCTTTTGCAGGTGAAATCGAATTTGCAGTATCATACTTTAGAGCCAACAGAATGTCATTCTACGGATTGAGACTTGAACATGCCCTTGAGGGTAGTTTGAACTATATTGCTTGAAAGGATAGGATGGAGGCAGTGTTGTAAGACAATGGGCTTAAAGAATTCATAGACAAAGATATTCCTAAACCTCCAGCAGTTGATGCTCAAGATCTGGTAGAGTGGAGAAAATGTGTTGCAAAGGCAAGAAGGATTATCCTAGGAGTTCAATATCATATTGTCTCGACCCTCCATGGTAAGGAGACTCCATATGCAATGTGGAAGGCCTTGACAAATCTATTTCAAAACAACAGTGACCACATGAAGCTAGCACTGAAGAACAAGCTAAGAAAAATCAAGATGGAGAAGGATGACACAATACCAAAGTACTTGACCAAGTTCACTCAATGTTGGGATAAGCTTGGAAGTGTTGGTGTAATAGTTGCTAAAGATGATCAGGTCATCCTAGCACTTCTAGGCCTTCCCAAGAGCTGAAACAGCTACCAAGACTCAGTAAATGGGAGGGAGAAGCTACCAGAGTGGGAGCATTTGTGGTCCGACTTGGTGCAAGAAGAGATTCGATGGAACAATAGAGATGGATCCTCATCCAAGCATAATGATGAGAAGAAATGTGCCTTAGCTGGAAAGGCAAAAAAAGGGAAAGGGAAGCCATCCCATTCCAAATCATATTCCATTCAAGGCAGTAAGAAGAAGGACATGTTGAATATTAAATGTTTTCACTGTCACGAGATGGGACACTATGCCATGAAGTGTCCGCACAAGAAGGTCGACAAGAAGCCCTCAGGATGAGTGGTAAGTGAAGCTCTTTCTTCACAATTCGAGTTGGATTTCAACCTCATCGCTTGCATGGTGACATTGGTGATGGGTAGTGTGTGGTATCTAGATAGTGGAGTCTCATTCCATCTGACTAACAACAAAGAATTCTTCAGTGACTTGGAGAAGAAGGACCTCTAGATGCACATCGAATTGGGAGATGATGGGAGGTATAGCACGACCGAAATCAATATTGTTACCTTTTAGAGGGAGTCTGGTTCTCCTCTCACATTAAAAGATGTCATGTATGTTACGGGTTTGAAGAAAAAATTAGTTTTAGTTGCCATGTTGGAGGACCATGGCTATGATGTGATATTTAGTGAAGGAAAGGCTTTCCTTCGTCACATAGCCTCTGGACAAGTGAAGTGGATCAAGGTTCAAATGAAGAACCTCTACAAATTGGATGTAGAAGACTGTGCTGCTTTGAGCACAAAAGCAGAGAAGGTGCAGATCCAAGACATCAATGAGTTGTGGCATAGAAGATTGGGTCACTTACACCACGGAGCTTTGAAAATCACAAAGTGGATTTCTACAGGACTTCTCAAGGGTACACTAGAGTAGAGAGACAAATGCAAAGGGAAGTACACCAAAGCTACCTTTCATGAAAAGGACATTCAAGCGCAAGTGATTCTTGAAAGAGTTCACTCAGACATGTGTGGACCGTTCTCGACAGCCTCCACGACCAAGCATAGGTATTACGTAATATATGTAGATGATTTTTCTTGTAAGTGTTGTATTTTCTTCATGCAGAAGAAAGATCAGATGTTCGCTAAATTTTGTGATTTTAAAGAACTTGTCGAGAAAGACACTAGCAGGAAAGTTAAAGCTCTCATGAGCGATAACAATGGAGAATATGTGTCGAATGAATTCAAGAACTTATGTGCATCAAAAGGCATTCGATGGGAGTTAATAGAACTCCATAACCCACAACAGAATGGGGTGGTTGAATGGAACAAAAATAGTATTGCGGGAGTTGCAAGGGCAATGTTACATGATCAGGGCCTACCATTGCACTTGTGGGTTGAAGCATGCAACGTAGTTGTATATGTGCAGAAATGGAGTCCTCATTGGATTCTCGAGATGAGTACACCAAAAGAAGAATTTTCAGGAAAGAAACTAGATGTGGCACACTTCAGGATCTTTGGTTCATCAGTTCATTGTCATGTTACCAAGGATGTAAGGAAAAAGCTAGAGTCAACAACTAAGTTGGGCATATTTGTGGGGTACACTAATACACCTCACAACTATCAGGTGTACCTGCCATTTCACATGATGACAGTGGTTCATAGAGATGTGAAGTTTGACAAAGAGAAGGCCATGAGATGTTCCCTTGAGAAGGAGCTTCAATCGCGTGGAGAAGAGGTGTTATTAGCTCCAAAAGAAGAACCTCAGGATAATGTGGAGAAGCCACATGCAGAGTAGAGAGTAGAAGCACCCACTCATGGAGAGACTTCCAAAGATTGGATGGAAGCGCACAGGAGAGGCTGACATATTGATGCATGATGCTAGAGAGAATTTGGGAGCACAAACATAATAGCGTGTGAAAATTCCTCAATCGGAATCCCTACTTCAACAACAAATGATATTACTCCTATTTGTTAAATTCCTTTAAACAAATTACTTGTAGCTTCCTACGACAAAATATCATAATTTATACACTGTAGCCTTCACTTAATTAAATTATATGCAGAAATAAGAGACGGAGCAAGAAACAAAAATACAACACAATTGACACCGTTATATTTGGACAAATGTCCCCAAAAAAACCCAATGCGAGAAAGTCGATGCAGTAGATCTGAGGGTTTTATTATTATGCAGGAGAAAATCTGAGTACAATTCTTGGATGCTCAACTAGCAATCTGATACAGAGAGAACTTGGACAAAATGAATGGTGAAATGATCTCACCCTGTCACTGGGAGAATCTGAGTCTGATCACGCTGAACTGGAGCCTCTGCACAAAACTACATCACTCCTATGCAGTTCCCATGTCACCCCTGCTAGGTATCACGCTACTCCTTCTTTGGACCCTCTGTTGGCTAGAAAATCTGAATCTCTGCCTCCCGGTCTCACAACCTGGGTCCCAGCTACTGAAACTCGATTTCCTTAGCAGGAACTCAATCTCCCTCTAAGGCCTGTGCTGCCACTGCATTAGCTCTACGTGGGCCAGGGTCTGTCTCTCTCTAGACATCGCTCTACCCTCTCTCTGCCTCGTACTCTCTGGCCCATGAAAACTTCTTTCTTTCGGATACTCACTCCTCCTCTTTGCAAAAAATCTCCTTGATCAAAATTTCCTCCTGAAAACTTCTCACTTCAGAAATTCAATCTCTTGATCTCTCGGTGTATTTTCCAAATGACCCTCAAGCTCCCTTAAATAATCTTCTCATTGGCACTCAATGATCGAGATTAAAAGCTAATCAATGGCTAAGATCATTTTAGCTTGATCCTCGTCTTATTCTAGAAGTTACATGCACAATTAGATTAATAACCATTAATATTTTTAATTTCCTAAGTTTAGACTTAGGGTGACATTAAAAAATATTAATTATTTTAATAAAATTGTCTCTAGGTGGAAATTCTTAAAACACTTTCTGGGTTCTTTGGAATACATGTGCCCTAGCCTCCTTGCAAAAGTTTGAGGCCTAAAGCAAATATGATTCTTGAAATTTCTAAGTCTGACACGTCAATAATTCCTACTGGTTTATTTTATCTACTTGTTTATTCCTTAACAAGTTATTTATCCATATAAAAACTGAAAATAAACACAAATGCAGCCTTAACTCATATACAGATAAACAACTAAAATACTAGACAAACACACAATGGACACCATTATTTTTGGACAATCGTCCCCAGAAAAACCCAATGCTGGAAAACAGGTGTAGCAGTTCTAAGGGTTTTATTATTATGCAGATTTCTTGAGTACAACTAGGGTGCCAAATTGGCTCACCCAACAGAGAGTTTTACACAACAGTGATACCTCTTCTCGAAGACAAATATTCAGCAAGTCTACCCCATGAAAAATCCTTCTGGTGCTTCTCCAAGACTCTGTGTCAGCCCTGCTAGCCTCAACATAGCTCTATAACCCTCTGCACCAACCTTCTACCTCTTTGCATCAGCTCTTTGGCCTTTTGGGTCACCCACGCAGGCCACTAAGCCTCTACTCAGTCTCTAACTACCTCTGCATGGCTCCTGCTACCTCTGCATCAGCCTCTCTAGTCACTGCGCTAACCCTCAGGCACTATCTCTGCCTCTCTGCTATGCACTCACTGCCCTTCGCTGCAACAGATCACTTGTTCGAATTTTCTCAGCAAACCTTGCTCCAGAAAATCAAACCGACTGATCAATCTTGGTGTATCTCCAACTGACCCTCAAGCCTCCTCTTATACTTTTCCTATTGAGTCCTCAACGGTTGAGATTAAGTCACTAATCAACGGGTAAAATTAGATTTGGCTTGATCCATGTCATTTAGAACATTCTCACCGACTTTTATATTAATACCCATTAATATTTTAATTTTCGTAAGTTTAGACTTAGCAACCCCATTAAAAATATTAATTATTTTAATATCTCTCTAACCAGGTGGAATTTCCCCAAACCATTTATGAGTCTTGGAGATCTCATGTGCTTTAGCCTCTCCACCAATTTTCATGGTTAGAGCACATCCGATGCTACCACAAATCAACACTCCCTCTTGGCGAGGAATGTGCTCTAGTGATGCCCTATCACTGAACATTGCACTGATCCTCCAACACCAATACCTGTGCTGATGTTGGGCTTGCTGCCCTACATCCACTACACTGTTGCTTTTTGTACTGTTTCCCATGGCTCTACCACTACCACTGCTACCTCTGTACTGCAATTTCCTCTCAACATGCTACCCATAGCACTGCCACTACTAACTACTGCACTGCAACTCAGTTACCACGAAGTAAGTAATTGATCTACCCAAATTCTGACATCCTTGTCAGTTTGGAAGCCCCCTAATGTTGAAGCTACCTCTACTGCTATTATGTGTTGCCTCTGCGCCGCTGCAAACACCTTTGTGCCTCTCACACTGTTGCAACCACCTTTGTGCCTCTCGCACTGCTGCAACCACCTTTGTGCCTCTCGTACTGCTGCAACCACCTTTGTGCCTCTTGCACTGCTAAAAACACATTTGTGCCTCTCGCATTGCTGAAAACACATTTGTGCCTCTCGCACTGCTGCAACCCCCATTGCGCTGCTACAAACCCCAGCACTCTAGCACTGCCTTGTCTCTTCATCGCATCTTGCTTTTACCGAGACATCCGTCATCTTGCTATTGTCATGCGAGACTCCCATAGCCAGATATGATCCAAGAGTTTGGGTACCTCAAGGATCCTACCCCTCATATTTTGTAGTCCTCCTAACTACAACTCGATGTCTTCCCACCTCTTCTCTAGAGGTGCATGAGCACTCATGGCACAATCGTCATCAGTCACAACTTCTTTCTCTGCCTTAGCCAGAGTTGCCTTGGAGTCAAAAGCCTCTCCTTTATGCTTCTTCCTGGGACACTGGGTTGCATAATGACCTAGCTCCCCACAATGGAAGCACTTCACCTTGGAGATATCCTTCTTCTTCCTCTTCCCGTACTGTCATGCAAATGCCAGAGGCGCATCCTCCTCCTCTTTCTTGATTCGACCTCCTTTGTTGCTACTCCCTGCCTTGGTCAACCGTCTGATCTCTTCTTGGCGAAGAGCTGCCCACATCTCTTCCCATCCTCAAAGAATAGCTTTGCCGAAAATGCCTTGGACAAATGTCTCCCACTCCTCGAAGACTGCATTTAGGGTAGTCCTCACCATGAACTCCTGATACAGTGTGGCCCCTATGGAAGTAAGTTGGTCCCAAATCTCCTGCAATCTGAGGAGGTATAGATTGATCTACTCCCCCTTCTGCATTTGATACGACTGCAACTAATTCTCCAATAGCATCTTCTACTACACAGAAGTGCCCTAATACAATGTTGTCAAAGTAACATCTCCTTTGCCGTGTTCTTTTCGGCAATATGTGGTATGACATGATCCTTAACCCCATCAAGGATTATGCACTTTGCCCTCGCCATTGCATCATCATACTTCTCATTATCAGTTGGGTCTACTCGGATAACCATGGTTCTCAAGGCGAAGCCCTTGATGCGATGTCTATCCAAGACTGACAGGATCTTGGCCTTCCAGATGACAAAGTTGGAAGCCTCGTCCAACCTGTCCTGATCCCTCAGTCCATTTGCTGCCATCTTTGCTCCTCTTCTGGACTCCCTCTAAGATTCGACTTCCCTCCTAGAAATCTCCCTCTAAGTCCTAATTTCTCTACTGGAAATCTTCCTGCCAACTGCCGAATTGCTCCTCTCCAATCCTCTTTGCAATTGCAACTTGGATTTGGATTTCTTAGCTAGAAATCCGTCAAGGCAGCGTCTCCCTCTACCTTAATTTTATCCCGTTAGGTACTATTCTACTCCAACAAAAACAACACCCCACCAGCGTCACAATCTGCCCACAACTCCCTAGGCCCCGACAACTGAAGAAACTGAGCCTTCCAACTCTACACAATCCCAACAAAGGCTGAATCACTCCTCTGGCCAACTGTATCAAGCCTACCTGGCTGAAGGATGACGTGGCTCTTCGTGAGCCTCTTCTGCCTCTCTTTGCTTTTGCGTTGGCCCTCTTTTTGGCTTGAAATGATGATGTAGGCCCTCCGCGTCACTCCTTCTCTGATACCTTCTGCTTAGGAGTAGCTCCGTCTCTCAAGACAACTGCTACTACTGCAAATTTTTGATATTGCTGGTGCCTTCAGTCCTCTTGTGATCTGCAATGCTCTGATACCATGTTGAAATTTCTAAGTCTGGCACATCCGAAATTCCTACTGCATTATCTAATTTATTTCACCTACTTGTTTATTCCTTAACAAGTTATTTATCTATATAAATACTAAAAATAAACACAAATGTAGCCTTAGCTCATATACAGATCAACAACTAAAATACCAGAGAAACACACAAGGGACACCATTATTTTTGGACAATCGTCCGCGGGAAAACCCAATGCGGGAAAACCAATGCAGCAGTTCTGAAGGTTTTATTATTATGCAGATTTCTTGAGTACAACTAGGGTGTCAAACTGGCTCAACAAAGATTTTTACACGACAACAATACCTCTTCTTGGAGATAGATATTCAACAAGTTTGCCCCACGAAAAATCCTTCTAGCGCTTCTCCAAGGCTCTGTGTCAGCCCTGCTAGCCTCAGCATAGCTCTAGAACCCTCTGCCTCAGCCTTATGCCTCTCTGCGTCAGCTCTATAGCCTTTTGTGTCACCCATGCAGGCCCCTCAGCCTCTGCGCAGTCTCTAGCTACCTTTGCGTGGCTCCTGCTGCCTCTGTGTAGCTCTAGCTGCCTCTGCATCAGCCTCTCTGGTCACTACGCTGACCCTCTACTATCTATGCCTCTCTGCTATGTACTCACTGCCCCTTGCTGCAACAAATCACTTGTTCAAATTTTCTCAGCAAATCCCGCTCCAGAAAATCGAACTGATTGATCAATCTTGGTGTATCTCCACTGACCCTCAAGCCTCTTCTTATACTTTTCCTGTTGAGTCTTCAACAATCGAGATTAAGTCCCTAATCAACGACTAAGATTAGATTTGGCTTAATCGATGTCATTTATAACATTTTCACTGTGTTTTATATTAATACCCATTAATATTTTAATTTTCCTAAGTTTAGATTTAGGAACCCCATTAAAAATATTAATTATTTTAATATCTCTCTAACCGGGTAGAATTTCCCCAAACCATTTTTGGGTCTTGGAGATCTCATGTGCTTTAGCCTCTCCACCAATTTTCATGGCTAGAGCACATCCGATGCTACCACAAATCAACACCAATGATACCCTAAATCAACACTCCCTCTTAGCAAGGAATGTGCTCTAGAAATATACGCTGCTGCGTACTGCTCTGACTCTGAACCATCGTCCTTTGCATTGCTAAAGTCTGACGTGTTGTCCACCAACTACTGTGCTACTGTTACAACTATACTGTTGTTGACTGCCACTGCCAACGCTACATCCGTACTACAACTCCCTCTCAAGTGCTGCATTTGTGTTGCTGCTAGCACTGCCACTGCCAACTACTACGACACTACAAACTGTTGCTGCTACTCCATCAACAATGGAAAAACATCCAAAATTACTTAACTAATTGTTCAGTATGATACCACATGAATGTTGGAGCCTGACTACTGCTAGTCTCTGCATTGACCCTCTGAATATATTGTGTTGTTGCTGACCTCTGCTCTGTGCCATCTGCACTACTGTCAACTCTGCTTTGCGCTACTCAGAATCGGGCGCTCCTAGCCACTGCAACTCTCTCCGACACTCCTTGGCACCATCTGACACTAGTCCATCCTATTACGACAAAACGGGGCTCCCGTAGCAAGGTAATGATCCAAGAGGGGGACTCCTCAAGGATCCTACCCATCTGTAGCTCTTTGGAACTACAACTCCAAATCAGCCCTCCTCCCTCCTAGAGGTATCTCGGCTGTCATGGAGAACTCCTCTTCCAACTTCGCGGCGCAGAATTTAGATCGTGTTTCTCATCCTTGTCCTTCTTCTTGAGAGGACACTGAGTAGTTTAGTGACCTAGCTCACCACACCTGAAACAATTGATCTTCGAGAAGTCCTTCTTACGTCTCCACAGATCATGTTGTCCCTTCGATGCAAGGGCTGCATTATCCTCCTCCTTGGGCTTCGTCCCACTATTGCTGCTTCCGTCAACTTTGACCTTGACTAAGTCTCTCCTCAGCTCCTCTTGTTTTAGAGTTGAGCACATCTCATCCCAATTCGGCAATGCTGCTCTGCCCAAGATACTTTGGATAAAGACTCGCCACTCATCTGAGACATAATTGAGGGCCAGTCTAACTAACTCTGAATCTTGAGGTGTATGCCCCACTGTTGATTTTGGGTAGCATCGGATGTGCTCTGGCCATGAAAATTGGTGGAGAGGCTAAAGCACATGAAATCTCCAAGATCCAGAAATGGTTTGGGCAGATTGTACCCAGATTGGAAGATATTAAAATAATTAATATTTTTAATGGAGTTCCTAAGTCTAAACTTAGGAAAAATAAAATATTAATGGGTATTAATATAAAACTGGGTTAGAAGGTTCCAAAAGTCATGGATTAAGCCAAATCTAATCTTAGCCGTTGATTAGAGATTTAATCTTAGTCGTTGATGGACCAACGAGAAAAGTATAAGAAGAGGCTTGAGGGTCAGTTGGAGAATGCACTACAGTGATTAGTAATTCATTTTGCTAGAGCAAGGTTGCTAAGAAAAATTGAATCAGTGATCAGCAGCAACAGGCAGTGAGTATGAGGCAGAGAGGCAGGGACAATACTGGGAGACTAGCACAGAAGCGCAGAGAGCCAGAGAAATAGCCAGCCCAAGCTACGCAGAGCCCAAAGAGACTGCGTCATCCACGTAGAGGGCAGAGGGAGTGACGCAGAGGCTCCCAGAGGTTGCGCAGTGCCTTAGAGGTTTGACAGAGAGAGTCCTAGGGCAGACGCAGGTCAGTAGGAGGCTGACGCAGAGGCCAAAAGGGCTAGCGCTGTGCTTCAATTGTGTTCGAGAGGGTTTTGTGGGACAAGTTTTCTGAATACTTGTTTATGGATATAGAGGCATTGTTGTCGTGTATTTTTCTCTGTCAGGTGAGCCGGTTTAAGCACCCAGTTGTACTCTGATAAACTGCTTAATAATATAACCCTCTAAATCGTTGCACCTGCTTTCCCGCATTGGGTTTTTCCAGGGACATTAGTCCAAAAATAACGGTGTCACTTGTGTGCTTGTCTTCTTTCAATTGATGATTAATAGATGTTGATACCATACTTGTGTTTTATTTCAGTATTTACATGGTAAATAACTTGTTAAGTAATTAAACAAGTAGGAAGAAATAAACCAAATAGTACAAGAAGAATTTCTAATGGGTTAAACTTAGAACTTCCAACATGGTATCACAGCGTGGTCACAGATCACAAGATAACTGAAGGCATCAGCCGAGCAAAGCATTTGCAACAGAATCAGTTGTTCTGAGTGACAGAGCTGATCATTGCAGAAGACGACAGAGGAAGGAGTAACGCAGAGGGACGGCATCATCATTCTAGGCTAGAGAGAGGTAGTGTAGAGGCTAAGGGAGGCAGAATCATGCTCACGCAAAGGTCAAGAGGGCTGATGTAGTTGGCTCGGGGAGTTGATTTGATGATGTCGGGATTGCACAGAGCCAAGTGGCTCAATCCTTCAGTTGCTGGGGCAGAGGAGGTTGTGGGTAATTTGCAAAGCGAAGCAGGTGGGGACTATGGTTAGAACAATACTTAACAGGGAAAGACCAAGGAGGAGGGAGTTGCTGCTGAGATGGATTTCTAGCCAAGAAATTCGGAACAATGGTGCAGTTGCACAGACAATGGGAGCGAGGCAACTCGACGTTGGCAAAAGCATTTCCAGGAGGGAAATCGGGACTCAAAGGGAGTCCAGAGGAGAACTTCTAGACGGAAAATAGAGAGATTCAACAAGAGTCGAACAGAGGACTTCCAGGAGGGAAGTAGAGAGACTCGAAAGAAGAGCAGTGAGATGGCCGTGAATGGACTGAAAGATCAAGATAGACTGGATGGAGCGTCTAACTTTGTGGTTTGGAAGGCCAGGATCTTGTCCATTCTAGACAGACATCGCGTCAAGGGCTTCGCCTTGAGAATGATGGCTATCCCAGTTGACCCGATAGCGAATGATATGTACGAGGAGGCAATTGCTAAGGCGCAGTGCATCATCCTTGATGGGGTCAAGGATCATGTGGTACCACGTATTGCTGAGAAGAAAACGGTAAAGGAGATGTGGGACACTTTGAAAACATTGTACCAACATACTTCCATGTAGAGAAATATGCTCTTCGAGAATCAGCTAAGGTCATACCAGATGCAGAAGGGAGAGCAGATTGATGTCTTCCTCAATCGATTGAAGGAGATCCATGACCAGCTAACTTCCATATGGGCAACGTCGGATGAGGAATTGATGGTGAGGACTGCACTGAACGCAGTTTCCAAGGATTGGGAAGTGTTTGTCCAAAGCATATTGGCCACGACGAAGCTTTCAAATTGGGAAGAACTGTGGGTGGCTCTTCGACAAGAAGAGATTAGATGGCTGACCAAGGCGAGGAGTAGCGGTAAAGGGGTCAGGATCAAGAAGGACGAAGAAGAGGATGCGGCTCTAGCATCTGCGGGAAAGCAGGAGAAGTGGAAGAAGAAGGACCTATCTAGGGCCAGGATCAAGAAGGACAAAGAAGAGGATGCGGCGCTAGCATCTGCGGGAAAGCAGGAGAAGTGGAAGAAGAAGGACCTATCTAAGGTCAAAAGCTTCCATTGTGGGGAACTGGGTCATTTTGCGAACCTCAGTGTCTGAGGAAGAAGAACAAGGCAGAGGCTTCTGCGACCAAGGCAACGCTAATGAGGGCAGAGAAAGAAGTCGAGGAGGATGATGATTGTGCCATGAGTGCTCATGTGCCACTTGAGAAGAAGTGGGGAGACATCGAGCTATAGTCAGGAGGACTACAGGCGATGAGGGGCAGGATCCTTGAGTTACCCAACCTCTTGGATTATAACTTGCTACGAGAGCCCCGAAGAGAGAGTAGCAAGACTGGTGGATGTCGGTAGAGACAGATGCGGATGAAGCGACAGAGAGTGCTACAGTGCAAGAGTCCTCGGACAGCGCGAAGCTAGCAGGCTGCAACAATGTGAGAGGCACAGGAGTGTTGCACCAGTGCAGGATGGCACAAAGAGGTGTGAAATGGTGCGAGATGTAGGGAGTTGTTGCAGCAACGCAAAGGTTAGTACAGGGAGTAATTGTTAGCGGCAGAAGGAGCTTCAGCATCGAGAGTGTTTCTAGCCTGAAAGGGATGTCAGATGTTGGGTGGATTAGTTACTTACTTCTACGTAACTGAGTTGCAGTGCAGTAGCACGATGCAACATGAGAAGGGGATGCAATGCAGATGCAGTGCTGGGAGAATGGACCATCAACAACATGGATGCAGAGGGAGCTACCATATGGATGCAACAGTGGCAGTGACAGGGCCATGGGCAGTAGTACAGGATACAACAATGTAGAGGATATTGCATGAGGAGGCCTAACATCAGCACAGAGACCGATGCCAGATAATCAGGGTAATGCTCAGTGTGGAGTATTACTAGAGCACAATCCTCACTAAGAGGGAGTGTCGATTTGGGGTAGCATCGGATGTGCTCTAGCCATGAAAATTGTTGGAGAGGCTCAAGCACATGAGATCTATATGACCCGTAAATGGTTTGGGTAAATTGTACCCGGTTTGGAAGATATTAAAATAATTAATATTTTTAATGGAGTTCCTAATTCTAAACCTAGGTTGCACAAAATGAGGAAACAGGTACGAGTTTCTGAAACGAGAAGCGATACGAAACGCGACCTCCCCAAATTTTGGAAACGGGGAAACGCGAATATTATATATGTGTGTGTGTGTGTGTGTGTGTGTGCAATCATAAAGCATAAATGATATATTATAATTTATTACACTTAAACATTAAGATTTAATTTACATCACATTTACTCATGAATGATCACATAATGAAAATAAAAATATCAGAAGATCCAAAAGCAACCTATATTATATATCCAAATCTCAAAATCAGCCTTTATTTATATTAATATATGAGGCTTCAAGTACACTAAAGACTATAAGGCTGCAAGAGAGAGGTCCAAATCAAGGTTTTCTGCATTCTTTAGAAGGAACATTGTTGTATTGGGAGTCTCCTCCTACATAGTCGAACGACCTTAGTGCTCTTGATAAAATACAAGTTTCATACCCTAGTACCCTACATGATCTTGATTATTGGGAGTTTCCCCTGCATAGAGGGCTTGGTTCTCTTGATTAAATACAAGTTCCATACCCTAGTACATGATAAAATCCAATGGAAGCATTGCAATGCCCCCAATCCCGAAATCCTGAAAAACAGATAAGTCTGCTGGATTTTGAATGAGATCTAAAATTCTACTTTCTCTGTATGAAATCCAATGAGGGCGAAACCACTCTCAAACATCCTGAGCCATTTCATGGTAATGTTAAAAATTTAAGTAAAATGATGAAAATGAAAAATAAAGGAGAATATCACTTTTACTTTAAGAATTTAACATTACCGTGAACTGCATATGCCTCAAACTTCCTGATGAACTGCATATCAACACTAGGGCAAACATTCACTTTTATAACTTTAGACACGCATCTAGAAGCAACTAGAAGTCATTAACATACTCTAAAAATAAATTAAAAACAAATTAAAAAAAAAATTAAAAACACAAGTTAATGAGGAAACATGGGTCGTACCACCGTGAAACGCATTTCCAGCCACACTGGCCACGTTTCCATTTCAAGAAACATGGCAGTACAGCCGGAAACACGTTTCACGGCCGTACCAAACGCGTTTCTGCGTTTTGTACCAGTTTTTGTACGGAAACAGATCTCTGTACCACATTTCCTGCAACATAGGTCTAAAGGTAGGAAAAATAAAATATTAATGGGTATTAATATAAAACTGGGTTAGAAGGTTCCAAAAGTCATGGATCAAGCCAAATGTAATCTTAGCCGTTGATTAGAGATTTAATCTTGGTCATTGATAGAACAATGAGAAAAGTATAAGAAGAGGCTTGAGGGTCAGTTGGAGAATACACTAGAGTGATTAATCATTCCTTTTGCTAGAGCGGAGTTGCTAAGAAAAGTTGAATCAGTGATCAGCAACGACAAGCAATGAGTACGAGGCAGAGAAGCGGGGACAATACTGGGAGGCTAGCACAGAAGTAGAGATAGCCAGAGCAACAGTCAGTCTAGGCTACACAAAGCCCAACAGAGCCCAGAGAGTTTGCGTCATCCATGCAGAGGGAAAAGGGAGTGACACAGAGGCTCCCAGAGGCTGCGCAGTGCCTCGGAGGGTTGACGCAAAGAGTCCTAGGGCTGACACAGGTCAGCAGGAGGTTGACGCACAGGCCAGAAGGGCCAACATTGTGCTTCAGTTGTGTTGGAGAGGGTTTCGTGGGACAGGTTTTATGAATACCTGTTTCCGGATATAGAGGTATTGTTGCCGTGTATTTTTCTCTGTTGGGTGCGCTGATTTAGACACCCAGTTGTACTCTGATAGATTGCTTAATAATATAACCCTCTAAATAGCTGCACCGGTTTTCCTGCATTGGGTTTTTTCCGGGGACATTGGTCCTGTTGTCACAGAAAGTGTCTAGGCACCGCGACAACGCTCAAAGTAAGGGTTGTCACTCTTGATCCTTACTCACTCTGTTTAGACTCTCTCTTAGGCAAGTCAAGGGGGGTAGTCTCTAGGTAAATGGATGAGACTAACTTGTGAAAAACAGACTCTAGGAGACTTTAATGATGGACAACTTGACAAATGTAGAATAAGTCTCGACCAATTAAAGTAGATGAATTAAAATAAGACACAATTACAAGATACAAAAGACTACAGACCAGTGCCTTTAATATTTGCATTAACCATAGACTAATAAAACAAGTTATCTAGAGAAAACTTAGAGATGTGGCAAAGCGACGATCACGAACAATTAGATGTAAAAGCCCAAAACTTTAATATGCAAGAGATCCTAGATTTAAAATGATCTTCATTTAATGGAATTCATATCTAGAACAATTAACTTTCTCCTACACCCAATATAATTTAAAACATTTATCGCACTTTGACCATAGAAGAATCATGAAAATTTAAGTTCTAGCATTTAACATCAGAAACACCAAGGAATTTTAAGTTAGCGTTTTAATTATTCCTTAGGAAACGCTTTAATGTGAAAGATGAATAAATCAAAGGGTCAATGAATCTAATTTTTAATGGGCCATAGGCCACATTAAAAATTTCTAATGTTCAAGCGTAATTCCTTCTTTTTACTTTAGCTCCCTAGTTACAAAATTTAAAATTCTGAGAATTTTTTAATGTTTAGGATATTTTTAGATTTTTATATTTTAGGATTTTAAATTTTTTTTAAGTTTTTAATTTTAAATTAAAAAAAAAATCAAAGTCAAAATAAAACAAAAGTAAAATCTAAATAAAACAAAATGAAACCAAGTCGAATTTTGATTTTATTTATTTATTTTTAATTAAATAAAAACAAAAACACACTTCATAAATTAATAATAAAAAAAAAATAATGCTACCTATCTAAATGAAACCAAAACTAAATGAATCAAAGAGATTTAGAACAGTCGGTGAAGGAGCGCACTATTAAGGCACTCCGTAAGCAAAGGTCACTGGTTCTAGTCTCGCCGATACCAAAAAATCCAGCATGGTTTCCGCTGGTGCGACTCAGGGCAGGTGCGATCCTCGGGTGACTTTGACGGCGTAGACGCCCCTGAGTCGTGGCCTCTCAGCCGCAAGGTAAGAGTGATTTTCAAGATTCACCCACACTTATCAACCAAAAAAAAGAAACCAAAACTAAATGAAACTAAACCTAAGCTATCCTATCTAACCCCACCAACATAAACCAAATAAAAAAAATCGAAATGTGCCTCATTGACTGCAGGCTTTGGAGCGATGAGGAGAAACTCGACGGCAAGAAGAACAAGACGACAGAGGTATGGCAACAGATAGGGATGCATGCAACGATGAGGGTTAAGAGAATGGACACGGGTTTGTCAGCAGACAGAAAGGAGCAGCGCAGGTGGAGAAGTTTCGACAGGGTTGGAGGAGTGATGTATGGCAGCGAAATGAAAACACAAAGGAGCTACAGGTGAAGAAGGAGGTTGGACGGAGCAGCGTAAGCAGCTACATGACAACGTGATTGTTGGTTTGTCGTGTGTATGAAGCTATAGATTGATAGGGCAGCGAATAGAGCAAGGAAACGCAACGTAGAGAGCAAAGGGCTGCAGGAGAGAGACGATGATGGCTTGGATGGAAAAGCTGAAGATTGGACCAAGCGTTGGGTAGCCGTAGAGCAGACAGCGAGGGTTCTAGAGCTGCGACAGAGAATGGTGGCAATGACAAAGTCGCAAGAGATTTTTGAGGGTGGCTGAACTGCAACCAACAAACTGTGGACATTAGAGAAGAAAAATTAGGGCCACGAAAGAAATTCGAATTTTCCAGAAACCCTCAAAAAGACTTAAAACTTTTCTAGAGGAGAAGAATGCAGCAGAAAATCGAAAACCCAAGCAGCAAACCAACCAGCAAAAATGGTGGCCCAGAACCTCTTTAAATCCACAAGAAACTCTTAAAGAATTTCCAGATAAAATATCGAATCTAATTGTTTAATACTTGTTAATGAAACCATCACGAAATTTCCAGATCTGAAAATAAATAAATTTAAACCCTTGGACTACAAAATCTGGATGTGATCCCTGCAGAAAGGATGTTGATGAATCCTAGAGATCCAACTTTTACCCTCCAGGGCCTAGATCTAGACTCTACACAGTTTTCTCCTTCAAATCTGTAGCTGCAAGACAACAAGAAACACCCAAACAATATATACAATGACCCAAAAAACTAAAACCCAGAAAACGCAAGTCAAAAACTGAAAATAATTATAGATCTATGTACATGAATAACAGATCTATCAGATCTAAGGAGTGTGAGTCCGACTCCGCTCCCAGATCTGATAATCTGAGGCTCTCAATAGCCAGATTTATCAATTTAGCACAAAAAATAAATAATTTTTTTTGAATTTTAGAGGAGGTACTAAGCTCAAAACCCTTCATGCATCAACCATAAAAAATATCTTATGATAAGCCCGAGATCAAATTAAGCTAGGATCTTCAGAAAACACGGATCGGGAGTTGGCTAGTTCAACCGAGAACTTCCCCGAATGCCCGATAATCTAAAAAATCAGAACTTTCCTATAAAACTCAATTCAACCATCAACATAGAGCGAGAAAATGATAATAAAATTCAAATAAATAGAGATACCTGCTATTATATTCAAAACTTAAATTATCATTCAAACCCCAGCGACTAAGCAAGATACCTGTATTCAAATCATTCTTCAGAAAGCTATCATCAATGGCTAAAAAGAAATCTATGCATGAAAATGACACATTTTACAATTTTCCACAAAAAGTAGCACCAGCAGAAATTAACCCCAAAGTATTTCTTTATTGCTCATAAAAAAGATTACAAGAGAGCTTTTCATTTAGTACACGATCCAAAGATCGGATCATCCTGACTGACAAAATGACCTCCTATTTAAAGATAAATCCTCCAACGGCTAGTTTGAGTGATCCTTGTCAAAGCAATCTCGACCGTTGATGAGGATTAAAATTTCTTTTAATCTCATCTGTCGAAATTTTAAATTCTTGAGGAAATTCAAATTTTTCAATTAGATGCATTTTAATTAATTCAAAAATTAAATTTTTGAATTAATTTCCTCAAAATTTTTACTTTGAGTTAACCTCAGGGACCAAAGGCTTAAAATTTAGCAAAATAATTAATTTACCTTAGTCTCTGGACCTCCTAAATTTAACTTTTAAGGACCAACGAATTTTTCCTTTAGAAAATTTAAATTTACCTAGGACCTAGAATTAATTAAATTTCTGGCTTAGGATTTTAATTAATTTTGGCCAAAAAATTTAATTAATTAACCTATGAGGGAATAAATTATTTTCCCAACCTTCAAGACCCTTTATATCGTGATTTTCACATTTTTACATCTCAAGGGGGAAAACCTATTTGCAAAATACCTTCACAGACTACCCAGTTCTGCAACACAAATATAATCTAGCAGATCAAGCAATTTGTAATAACATAACCTAACCAAATAGTTAGGATTATTCCCAAATCACTTTTACATAGACTCGATCTAGAACACTGGGACTCCCCTAAAATCCCAGTGATAAAATCCATTCTTGCTTTGGGGTAAGGCTGACGGAAAACTCTGCTGACCACCTAAGAATGGATCAGTGAGACAAAAAACCTCCCGGAATGTGATTGTCACTAGAAAAGTAGGTTTACCTAAGTGATTACATACACAACATGGATCTGCTAAGATTATTTACATTATACACATGCAGAATGAGTTTACATTATAACATGATAATCACGCTGATGATGATAGCTGAACAGCATGGACACATCGATCAGGGACTATCCCTTTTGTGAAAAAGGGGGTGTATTGCTATGGGTTGTTGACAAGTAGTGGTCAACATCTGGCTCTACTTGGAGACACCTTGCTGCACTGTATGAATGTGAGAATCCAGAATTTGCATCCACGCAACACACAATATAACATAAATAGCGTCCATTCAAAAATCATCATATAACATTAAGCATAGAAAGATATTAAGTTTGTTGGGATGAAGTCCACATGGATGCGGCAGTCACACGCACAAGGTAAGATAACACGTACAACATTCAACGGATGAGTTCGAATGAGTGCAACGGTTGTTACAACAAGCTTTATGTGAAAGGTCTGTTTGTTGTTTGGGGAGATAGCTACCACAGGCAAGATAGCGTTAACATCATATACAACACATTTCCATTAACAGATTATGCATTACAAGTGAAATAGTTCAAGTGTTCAACACAGGTTAAAGCAACATGCATTACAAGTGTTCAACACAAGTTAAAGCAAAATGCATTACAAGTGTTCACGATTAGTTTTACAATAGTACAATACATGTATGAAAACATGTTGGCCTGTTAGCAGGTTTCTAAATTAAGCGAAAGTTCCAAGACACATTGTTACACCATACATCACTAACCGCGAGTGTGGGGTGATGGAGCCACTACTTACTCCTCAAAGAAAATATTACAAACTTTCTTGGCTATGTGGGAGGCGTTGAGGTGAAAAGTCCCTTCCATGTACAAATGAGGGGGTATTTATAGCCAAGGGTGAAACTGACCCTTGTGGCTATTCGACTAACCTCATGACTATTTGACTTCCATGACTTTTCGACTTTACATGACTTTTTGTACAACAAGGGGGTTTCTTGGACTTCCACGTTTCATTACATTGATTATTGACATAGCCCATAGTAGAGATGTGGGCGACATGACTCATAACATGACTCGACATGACAGTGCTAGTACATTCGTGTTGTTGTTGGAGTGCATGTCGAGCTACAATGCTGCTGGGTGATGGATGTCTTCATGGTGTATCACAGCTTCACCTCCGCATGGAAAAGTGCGCGGAGTCTTTGATGCTATTTGGTTCACTTGATGATTCTTAGGCATGTTGCTCCTTGCATGTTCGAAGGCTTGACAGGCTCATCTGTTCAGGAAAGGTGCATGTTCATCCGTTCGTCCATTCGTGAGCACATCTTGCATGTTTGCTCGTCCATCCATCCGCGAACATATCTTTGCATGATCATCTATTCACGAGCACATCTCTTCACATGCATCATTTGTTCGTCTATTGGTGAACCTGTCCTTCTGCATGTGCTCCCTTCGTTCATCCCATTCGTCATCGCACCATGTTTGTTGGTGTACCTGTACCTGCAGTCGCTCATGACGAGACGACATCAAATTCAAAAACCTCCTAGTCTACCATGACACATGATCATTTCGAATGCAGGTGACCGCGAGAGGCAACAAGGTTGCAAAGCGGGATGATGGCTCCAGGCACTGCTGATGAAAACTACGCAAGAGTCACTGAGTGATGGAGACGAGCAATCCAAGTCGACGATCACTGTCGGCGAGGTCTAGCTCAGCTGGAAGGAAAAATTGCGCAAATTTTGGGAGGGGCAGTCTGGGTTGCAGGAAGGCAAGGTAGGTAGAATCTGCACAGTTTCCGAGGACCGAAACGGTCGGGCAACGGGGGTTGTAAGGCAAAATTTGCGCAATTTTATGGAGGAACAGGCCGAGCTGCAAGGAGGATCAGCAGGCAGAGATTATAGAGTTTTTGGGTGGAACTGCTCGGGAGCCTGGCAGCCAAAACTGCGCAATTCCCAGAGGGAACTGGAAGTTGGCTGCTGGGTCACTGGCAGCCAAAAATACGCAATTCCAGAGGGAATTGGCAGTTCGCTACTGGGTCACTGGCAGCAGAATCTTCGCAATTCCTAAAGGGAACTAATAGCCTGCTGCTAGGAGCTACTGGCAAGGGAAATTGCACTAAGGCTAGGAGGTCGGCTTGTTGATCATCTCTGCGCAATTTCTGAGCTAAGCGGACTGCTGGGCAGTAGAAGGCCTGCTCATGAAAACTGCGCAATTTCTTGGATGAGTAGTTGGTCAACTGTCGAGATGACTGACTAGGAAAACTTCACAATTTTCTAAGAGAGACAAGGACAAGCACTTGGTGTCTGTCCGGCCTGTCTAAGCAATTTCCTTAGTCAACTGAGCGGGTAAGGTCAATGGCCTCTGCACAATTTTTGAGGGGAGTCAGTCTCAAGGTGACTGCCGAGTCCGACTGTCCGAGGTGACTTCCGGGTTCGACTGTCCGGGGTGTCAGCATGAAAGTTGATTGAATTGCTTGCAGGCAACACAGCTTGAAAAGACTTGCTTGGTGCTTCTGCACTGTTCTTGGTGACAGTCAATTGAGTCGATGGAGGGGTGATGGTTCGACTGTTAGAGGGGAGTCTGGTCATCATAAATTCAACAAAAATGACTAAGTGTGTGAACGATCCAAAGATGTGTAGGATGTAAAGTTCATGGAGCATAGAGCTTTTAGAAAATCTCGAGAAATGCCTTCCGAGGAGTAGTCGAAAGACGAGCCATTGGTTCAACCACTTCAACCAGCAGAAACTAGTACCAGAAATTCTCATGAAGACAAAGCTTCAGAACAAGGGGAATCTAAGGAAGACGAAGCGCTGATAGATGTGCCCACTACCAGTGGAATAACGAGCCGGGAACTCCGACAAATTCTACGGGATGCAGAGGACTTCATTGGTGCACCCAAGAATAATAAAAGGGATCGAAGATAGCCAGACAGATACCAGGCCTTGGTAGCTCAGGTTGTGGAACCTTCTATTTTTCAGGACGTCGTTCCACATCAAGTATGGGTAGATGCTATGGTGGAAAAATATAGTTCTATAATGGTCAATGATGTCTGGGAAGTGGTACCTAGGCCTCAGGACAGGTCAGTGGTAGGTTCGAGATGGATCTACAAGGTCAAATATGTTGCAAACGACAATGTGGAGAAATACAAAGCCAGGTTTGTGGCTAAGGGGTATGCTCAGAAGGAAGGGATAGACTATGAAGAAACCTTCGCCCCAGTAGCCAGATATACTTCTATTAGAACTGTGATATCTCTTACAACACAGATGGTGTGGGAGATTCTCCAGATGGATGTTAAGACAGAATTCTTGAACTTGATAATAGAAGAGGAAGTATACATTGAACAACCAGAGGGTTTTGAGACACATGAGAAGAAATCTCATGTATGCAGATCAAAAAAAGCCTTGTATGGGCTTGAACAAGCACCTAGAGCATGGTACGGTCAAATTGATGGCTAAATGTAGAAGATGGGGTTCGTCAAGAGTGACACAGACCCTAATCTCTACTATCCTGTTGTAGAGAATGAGCCTCTAATCCTAGTGTTATATTTAGATGATCTTTTCCTTACAGGATCATCCAGGCTCATCAAAGACTACAAGAAGAACCTAGCCACAGAATTTGACATGAAGGATTTGGGACAGATGCATTATTTCCTGGGGTTGGAAGTTTGGCAACAGAAGGGTGAGATATTCCTTGGACAAGGGAGATATTCTATAGAGATCTTGAAGAGATTCAAGATTCAGGACTGTAGACATATGGCTACTCCAATGATCACCAACTAGAAGAAGATTGATGCATCAGAAGATAAACACATTGATCCCACCTTGTACAGGCAGCTTATAGGGTCCCTGATGTATCTAGTCAATACCAAGTCAGACATGTGTTACACTGTCAACACCCTCAGCCAATGCATGGTCGAACCCAAGAGGGTGCACTGGGCAGCAACCAAACATGTTCTCAGGTATATACAAGGAATAGTTGAGCATGGAATATTGTACACCCAAGGCAATGACACCAGGTTGCGTGGGTTCACTGACGCAGATTGGGTTGAAAGTTCAGTAGATCGGAAAAGTACAACTGGGTATTATTTCAACATTGGATCAAGAATGACCTCTTGGTGTAGTAGGAAACAAAAATTTGTGGCTTTGATCTCAGCTGAAGCAGAATATATGGTAGCTAGCACAGCTTTGTGCGAAGCCATATGGCTTAGGAAATTGCTTGTGAATCTATTCAGGAGAAGGATGGAAGCGACCAAGATCTTGTGTGATAATTAGAGTTAAATCAAGCTCTCTAAGAATCAAGTATTTCATGATCAGTCGAGGCACATTGATATCAGGTGTCACTTTTTAGAGACTGTGTCCAACGAGGAGCAGTATAGTTGAGGTACACTCCGATAGGAAAACAAGTGGCAGACATCCTCACCAAGGCTCTAGGAAGAACAGAGTTCGTTTATTTCAGAGAGAAGATGGGGATGGTGAAGAATCCATTTCAGTAGTAGAAATGGATAAGTGTTGGGAGTTGCAGTGCAACAGTTAGTAGTGGCAGTGCTATGGGCAGCATGATGTAGCATGTTGAGAGGGAGCTGCAGTACAAATGTAGCAGTGGTAGTGGCAGTGTCTGTTGGCATTATGATTCAGATTTGGCACTATGGCACAGGTGTTATACTTGATGGCAACTCACTCATGTGGCAAAACTCTGTTCAGGCTCTCAAAATGATGGAAAATAAAAGGTTCGCAGGTGCATCATTCAAAAGGTGCGGACCCGTAGATTCATCGTCCAGGAAGTGCGCTCATACCCGCAGGGTATCCCGTTCATAAGGTGCGGTCCCCAGTTCACTCAGTCCAATACAGAAAAGCGCGCTCTCGTGGGGTTTCTCTATGAATGGTCCATGGTATTTAGCCCGACATGTTTGATCCTATGGTTTTGGTCCGTGGTTTTGCATCTAAAAGTATTGATTCAAGGTATTGGGTTCCTAGTATTAAATACCTATGGTTTGAGTAAAGGATTGCCTATAAAAAGGAAGGAGATCATTTGGCTAGACATCTTTTTGAAATTTGAATATCTTAAGATCTGAAATTTTGGGTGATTGGTTTTAAAAGCTAGATCTAAATCAAGGAGAAAACTTAAGGCGAATCTACTAATAAGTCATGATCTCTCGGGCGCATGAACAGATCTCTGGATCTGACTGACTGTGCCACATTGGAGGAGTGTTAATTTGGCCCTAATCAGAAGTTCGCAGGCAATCCACGGCGTGAGTGCGGGGGTATGCAGCGCAGCAGAAGGTGCAATGCGGGGGTACGCAGTGCAGCAGAAGGCGCAGTGCGAGGTACGTAGCTCAGGAGAAAGCACAGTGCGGGGGTACGCAGCGAAGAAGAAGGCGCAGTGCGAGGTACGCAACGCAGAAGAAGGCACAGTGCGGAGGTATGCTGTCAGGCAAACAGTGCAGGTGCGGATCTGAGCAGAACTACGCAGGACAAAAGAACGAGTGGTGCGGAGATACGCAGAGTAGAAGACCGTCTAGTGCGGATATTCGCAGGCCCCTCTTGGTGAAGTTGCGGACTTATCTTGAAACATTTGTTGGTTGTCTTTTATCTATTGCTGCAGCATTCTGGGTTTAGATTTCTGGTATTAATTTTCTGTTTACAACATTCTGAAGAGTTGGGTGATTCATTGGTTGATTGGGTGATTTGCATGTACTTGATGATTATTTGATCTTCTTGGATCCAGTCTGAAAATTTATGAAACGCGGTCCTTAAAGAAGTAAAAGAGCTAAGGGGGTTGTAGCTCCCTTCCAGGAGAGACTGGAAAACGAGAGAGAGAGTTGTAGCTCTCTGCAGGTTGCAACCTGCGTACTGGTAAAGGACTGCACCAATACAAAATCCTTGTAAAAGAAGTTTCTAATTGAAAGAAGATAGAGATATATTGCAGCAGGTGGTTTTCACCCACATTGGGTTTCCACCTTATATCTGGTGTTCCTTGGTGTGATTATCTGTTTTTCTTGTTCTTGCTCATTATTATATGGTACTGACATAAACAATAATGATCAATATCTGAAGAATAAATTAAAGTATAAATCTGGAAGATATGTTGAAAAGAATTTGATAATACTAATTCACCCCCCCTCTCAGTATTATTCCCAACAATTGGTATCGGAGCAGGTCCTTTTGAAGAAGCTTGATTGCTTGAAGGAAGTTCTATCATTATGAGCAACAACGAGAGGGAAGCATCAATAAGGCCACCGATTTTTGATGGGACAAAACTTCATATATTAGAAGGTAAGAGTTACTGCCTATCTTCAATCTCTTGGTACAGAAGTCTGGGATATCATAGACACAGGGTATGCTTTTCCATCAACAACTCCTACAGATCCGGCTGAGAAGAAGAAATATGAAACAAATGCAAAGGCGGTCAATACTCTTCTAGGATGTGTATCTCAATCAGAATTCATGAAGGTTATGCAGTTTAAATCCGCAATATGGGACAAGATTGTTCTGAGCTATGAAGGAGATGATCAGGTAAAACGAGCAAAACTTCAAACCCTCAGAATTCAGTATGAAAATCTCAGAATGCATAATGATGAAAGTGTCGCTAACTATTTCCTTCGTGTAGATGAGATTGTTAATTGTATGAAAAATTTGGGTGAAGAAATAAAACAGGCTGTTGTGGTTGAAAAAGTTCTAAGATCTTTGTCCCCTAAGTTTGAATCTAAAGTTTCTGCAATAGAAGAAAAGGAGAATCTTCGAAACCTTACCATGTCACAGCTACACGGGATTCTAACTGCTTATGAAATGAGGAAAGGAGGACCATCAGACAGGAGAGAAGCAGCTTTCAAGGCTTCAAGTAAAGGAGACTACTATGAATTAGGACATGCGTTAGAAGAGAAAGAAGAATCAAATTTTGTCAAAAACCTTCAACGGGGTACTGGAAGATTCAGAGGTAAGTTACCTTTTAAATGTTTTTTCTTGTAGAAGAGTAGGTCACTATGCTACCAAATGTCCTCATAAGGATAAGATTGACAAGGGAAAGGAACCTATTAGATGGAACAAGAAACAAAATGCAAATAAGAAGAGCTATTACACTCATGAAGACAGTGACGGTCTATCAAATAGTGATGAAGATGAACGAGGTAATGACTATAAACTTTTGATGGCATTTGAAGATGATGATTACATGGATGCTATAGATGTGGATAGTTTTTATGAAGAAATTTCTAGACTCAAGACATGTATAGAAGAAAAGAATATGATCATTAATACTCTGCAATTTCAAATTGATGAAAAGGAAAAATATCTTGAAAAGTTAGAAGGTGAAATTGTTGGTCTTAGAAAAGAGATTGAGAAAACAAAGGCTATTAATCTTAAGTTTGTCAAAGGATCCAAAACTCTGGATGAGATCATCAATGTACAACATTCTCCACTAAACAAGACAGGTCTGGGGTATAAAGGAGAAACCTCTCAAGCATCCAGCTCAAAGAGTTATCTTGATGCAGCAAGAAGGAATGAGCAAAAGCTCAATGGAGATCACCAGGTAAAGCAGGGACGAATTACATCAAGAGCAAACAAAGACTATCAGGTGAACCAGGGGCAATCCATCTTAAAGGTGAACAAAAGCTACAACCAGCCACAGGTAAAATCTTCTCAATTTGTTTCAAGAATGGATATCAATAGAAATTACAATCATGTGGCAAGTAGATTTGATAACCGCAGAAGTTTCTTCAATGGACAGTGTTTCTCTTGTCATAACTTTGGTCACAAAGCAGCTCAATGTGTTGCATATAAAACAATCATGACTAGAGAAGCTCAGAAACAAAGAAGTATGACTGGAATTACAAAAAGGACCTATAACAATTTTTTGGCTCTTGAAAATGAAGTTGAATGTTCTATTTGCAATAACTTTGGTCATGAAGATTCTGAATGCAGGAGAAGGTTTTAGCAGGCAAAGGAACAACCCTCAATCATCAATGGGATATCTCCTCTCTCAATCATGAAACTTCCTGCTCTCAAAAGTTATGGGGTGACCATTATGCATTAAAAATTCTATGGAGAAATCAGATGCATCTATCTACACCTCAAATGGTCTCTAACAATATGACAATTTCAATATGGGAGTTGTCACAATCCTACATTTGAGCTCTTCAAATGCAAGTCTACTCTTCTTTGTCCACTTCCACTATTTATCCTTCTTCAGTGAGTCTATAAACAAGGAGGAATTAGCCCTCCATGAACTTCTAGTAGTAATTGATCATCTCAGTAAAAACCCTCATATCATGCACATTTCAAGGCTCCTTTCTATCAACTATTGCATTTATCTTCGCAGGTGTTATCACTCAGGTTGTCCCTAGGCTCCTAATAGGGATACGGCTGAGGTAACCACAAACCAATCTTTTGATTGCAGGTTCTAGCCCACCTGCAATCGGAGAGGGCTCTCTCCTTTTAATTCAACCTTAGTTGATGATTTTAGGCTAGCTTTCTGACTTCAAGGGACTGTTGGTTGTGATCGGAAAGAAGGTAGGATTCTCGAACAAAGAGGCATGGTAAGGTGTGATAAGTTTTGAACCATTGGGCATGGAGTCACAGATTGAGGTGTGCGAGCGTTTTCTTGGTCACAAGGGGATATGGAGCGGGATAGCCACACAGGATACAATTCTCTGTCTGCTGAAAGTACGGAGTGAACATCAGGGATGAAAGCCAAAGGAGAATCATTTCATCATGCTGACAAAGAGGAGAAGTGGATGAGTGGGATCCCAGAGCAGTTAAGAATTCCTAAGACATGCACTCATATGTGAAGAAACAACGTAAACCAGATCATTTAAGAATACAAGCTCATAACTGTTTCTGAAGAAAACATTGAAAAACGCAGAAATTGAACTTAAGGTGTAATGAAACAAATCTTAAGCTATTCTTTTTCCCTGCAATTTAGAAAGGCGGAAAGGTGATAAAAAACATAAAGTAAAACAGAGGAGAGGAACACTTATTGGATCATGTAGAAGCACAGGAATTCCGTGATCATTCCTTGGCCAAGAGAAAACATCAAGTAGTTTCCCAATCCATGCTTTCAGCAATCTTTGATTATGGAAATTATGACAGTTACAGTGCGAGTCTCTACTCAAAGAAAATACTGGAAAGAAGACTGACCAACAACTACTACCAACCAACCAACCCCTCACAACATTGCTTAGGGTGGTATTTATAAACAAAATATCGGAAAGACATCATTACAAATGACCTTGATAGGTCTGTTTAGAACTCTTCAAAAATCTACATGTTGCTGGAATTAAATGCAAGTAAATCTTTTTGGCTGCGCTGGGGGCAGCTAGATCGGAACAGGTGACGAGGTGGCCCTTGGGGACCAGATGCATGCTGCTGGAGTGAATGTGCATCGAGGCTGCAATTCGGCTTTTGGTGTGAATTGAATGTGCAATAATTATGATTTGAGAGCTTCAAGTAGTTTCGCTCTCCTTCTGTGAATCTGCTGGAAGACATTCAATTTTCTCTTGCTTCGGGCCACTGCTCAAGATATTCTCTGATACACTTTGCCGCTACATTGATGGCTTTCGTCGTCGACTGATACTCTTTGACACGCTTGATGCCTGTTGATTTGATCTGATACACTTTAAACTCTATGATTGATCTGATGTTGTCTTTAAACCGGATCCTTTGGCACGATCAGGCGATTTTCGGGCTCTTTCGGCGCACAATGGGCTCGGCAATCAGAAGATTCCTCGAAATGGCCTATTTCCCGTAGCAATGCGCGATTAGCGCTTCGGAAACTGCCTCCGTTTTGTTGATCTGGAGCTCCGAAGTGCGATTTTGCTCCCTGCGCGAAGCTTTTTCGGCTTTTCTGGCTGCTGACTTAAGCATGGCGTCGGCTGTACGGCGGATGACGTCAGCTGTGGGTCCCTGGTACAGACCGACGTGGTGAGGTATTGGATGTACTGTGGTGAAGAGACTCTGATGCGATATCGCGATATCGCGTCGGCGGGGAACGAGGGGGGAATTGGTTTGGAGACTTGGCGCTTGCGATTGCCGATCGGCGATATCGCAATATCGCATCGGCGGAGACAGAGAGGTGAATGGAATGGACACTCGGCGTTTGTGATCGCTGATCATCGATATCGCAATATCGCATCGGCGGGGAATGGATGGGTGATGATTTGCATGAATATGAGAGTGCGAGGTTGCGATGCGAAACGGCTTGAAGGAGGAAAGAGCAAGTAAGGGGGTGTGAAGGGCATTTGAGGTTTCGGGAGGGGTCCGATTACCTCGGAGGGATTTTATACTTTGGAAGGAGTCCATCGTATCTGGAAGGTGGTTTTGGAGGTCGGGGTTCTTGCTGAGTTTCTGATAAATGGAACAATTCCCGGGAGTTCTTATGGTTATTTTTCAACCAGGGGGAAGGATATTACATAGGGGAATTTTTACTTAATATTAATAGGGGGATGGGAAGAATAGGGAGCTAAATAATAATGTTAGTGGTTAATATGGAGATGGTAAGAAAGCGCTAAGTTCGGGAGAGCTTAGGCTGTTACAAAGGGGTAGGACCATACTTTGGGAGAAAATCTGGAACAACTTTGAGTAAAGCAGATCTTTACTCAAGCCAGTGTTATGGAGATGATGAACTTATGAGGTGTCAAGCAGATCTTGACCTCTTTTGGGGAAGTTAGTTAATGATTGGGGAAAATAGGGAAGGGGAGTCAGTTATACCTCTTTTGAGCATTTTTGCTTACAAATCCTTGCTGATTATGTTCTGCATGATATGATACCTGAAAACCTGGGACTGGTCAGCAATTCAACAACCTTAGAACTACCTACCCAGCCTACTTGCCTAGCATTTTTTCTTCTTTTGTTTGGGGGTGCACTTAGACTTTCAAACCCGTCATTCTTTTCTTTTGATGCTTTCCTATCTACATACTACCCTTATTTCTTCTAGAGCCCAGATTAAGCTGTTGGGCTCCTCTGCTTCTCTACCTATCTAAGAATATGCCAAGATTAAACTGTTTGGACATATTTACAATCTCTATATTCTAAAACAGGAAATTTAAACCTAGGGAGACCAAGATTAAACTGTTTGGACCTCCCTTTAACTAAAAATAGCGAAACCGGGATAACTTTACAAAATTTGCAGGCAATTAGATGAACTTGAAGTAACCTTCTTCATTTGGAGACTGTTTGAGCAAATATGGAGCATTGCAGCAAGCAAAGTACGACATATTTGGCCTGTGAAATGCCAATCATGAAAAATGAATACCTGCTGCAGCAGGAAACTAACAATGGCTCCACTCGGGGATGGCTTCTCCCTGTGAGAAGTTAAGAACAGCAGGCCAGAACGCCTTGGTCTTTAGTTTCTTGCTGTCTTCTGCAAAACTTATTCTCTCCGGACGCTTTATTCCTTCTACCTACCTACCCTAACCAGCAGTTACTTTGCCATTAGGTATAATCAAACAACCAGTGCAGCCATTTAAGCAACTGTGAAACGAGATAATCTTGCTAACTGATAGTTTCTGAATGCAAAAGCATCATCCGGGCATATGCTTTTATAACCAAAATTGTGGCCTCTATCACTTGCTGCTGAAGCATATGGTCATCACTGAGAAAACACGTTAACAAAATTATGTTAAGCCGAAGTTCCATGTATTCTGCGATTGGATCGATGAACTTACCCTGTGAGAGAACTTCTTCTGCTTCTTCTTTGTTAGTAGAGTCATGCAGAGTTTGTGAATCAGCAGGTAGCAACATCTTCTCCTGAGTTGAGGACGGGAGACTTCGGCATGACTCAGGATCTTTTGGGTCGGAAGGAGCAGCTGCATCTTCGGTAATGAGCCTAGCTGATGATCCTTCTATCTTTCCCTTGGAACCCAGATCACACAGAATCTGCAGGTCCTCAAGCAACAGTGTTCCCTCCTGAATAGGGGAATGGAGGCTTCGACATGATTCCGGGCTCTTTGGGTCAGAAGGAGTATCTGCATCTTCGGTAATGAGCCTAGCAGATGATCCTTCTATCTTTCCCTTGGAACCCAGATCATACTCAAACTATAATTCAGGAGACAACACTATTTCCCTGTGAACTGGAGGAGGAAGATTTTGGTAGAACTCTTGAGGGTTGCAGAAATCATAAGACTGACTTTGAGCTCCCAAGAGTTCAATTTCATTCTCATATTTTTCCACAACAAACTCAAGGAAAAGTTTATTCCGGCCGCTTGGTATTTTTGACAATACCGCTCTGAAAAATTCTTCATTAAGCTCAAACTCTGATAAACTTTCTTTGCATTTATCTAAAGCTTCCTCTAAAGGAAGTTCCTCCCAGGATTCGGTCATTCTCTCTTATTGTTAATACATGGGGTACTTGGCTGTAACATTTGGTTCGTTCCTCAGTGGAGCCTTTGATTGAAATTGAAGTGGAGTCGCCAGGTGGATGTCTAGACTGTGAAGTGCCTGATCTCTGTCCACCATCAAAGATCAGAACTAAGCGTGACAAGCTTTGAAAAATAGGAGCACTTCCTCCAGTGGGATTTAAAGATGAACAAAGTGCTTGAAACCCCAATGGAGTGCGCAGATACAGGTTGACCAAGGCTTTTACAAGTCGGTTTCGTCCTCTGTAAGGTTGCAGATTGGTTGCATTGATTTATCTGAGGAGGTCCCCAGTGGAGTCGCCATTATGTTAGCACTCAGGTTGTCCCTAGGCTCCTAATAGGGATACGGCCGAGGTAACCACAAACCAATCTTCTGATTGCAGG
>APFE031617837.1:0-10317 GCA_000404065.3 Pinus taeda | reverse complement strand
ATCATGAAAAAATGTTATCAAAATAATGTATTGTATTGTATCTTATTACAGGTCGCCTCCCAGCTCGAAAAAACTTCAGATCCTCATAGTAAAGCATTTCACCCGACATCAAAAGATTAACGACCTCATGCTTTAGGGGGCAACTCTTATAGATATTTTTGGGCACTTCAACCCCAATCATAAATGTCCATAAACTGAGGGCTCCTAAGTCCCTAAAAGTGTTGCTTCACTACCTAAACGAACAAAGTCAGCTGATTACATCATCTCCCAGATATTATCCACTAAAAACTACTCATAAATGGTCAAAACTGGACCATACTAAAAACCCAGTGCAGAGGGTGTGATGCATATCACCTTCCTAGTGTACAAGGTGCGATGCATACTAAATTTCTCCTTTGTAGGGTGCGATGGTCGGGAATGGACAAATGGCAGGGACAAAATGCGAGGTGGAAGATCATGGAATCTTCAAGAAGCTTCCCCTCTGACACTTGCCTCTCTGTTTTCGACCAGGGATGAGTAAGAGATCATCATTCTCCAAGTGGAAGCAGGAACTATCAGAGAGGAGACACTAATCAAGACCCCAAAAGATGACTCACCTCCCTTTAATCATGTATATATGGATCCGTCATCACAGAGATCCAGAGGCTGGAATTTTGTATCTTATAGAGAAGTGTTGTTGGTTTTCTGTTGTACATTCATAGTGTTGGGTGATCTAAGCTTTACTTGAGGTGAAGAAGGGATTTATAGCTGGAGGATGATGCTGGGTCAGAACATATGGTTGTAATCCTCTTGCTACGTTTCATCTTAATAAAGCTATTCAAGTTTTCCTCCATATTCTTGTGTACTTGTTTATATATGCATTTGTATGGTTAACACACATCTGGTCCTGTGTTATTTATGAATATAGATCTTTGTTCTTCGATAGTAGTATGTTGCTGTGATTCCACAGGTGCTCTTTGAAGCTGGGCAAATGAAGAAGAAGCAGCAAAGCTCTATCAGGAAGGAGACGAAATCAAGCACAAGACTAAGGTTGGTCTCCTTGGTTCCCCTCTTTTCTATTTTCATAAAGGAAAACGAAAGTAGACTTTACTTGTTTGTTTCTAAGATAGGTACCAGTCTTAGTGGGAATAACAACATCCGAGTGGACACTATTCCCAGTAACAAGATTTAACAACGTATACAATGCTATTCCTCAGAATCTCAGACCTCCTCCAGACTTGGCCTTGATTAAATTCCCTGATGCATTTGATTCTGATATGGCATACCAGCTTAGGGAAAGAGCTCCTCGAAGCCTAGAATAAATGTAGAGTATAGGTGTCAGCGTTGAAGCCAACCTCATCTCTAAACGAAATCGAGCTAGAACTGAAAGAAGGATACCCATCAAAGAAGAACCTTCTGCCTTTGAACAAAAATTAGATGTTATCATTAAAGGCATGGATAGACTTGGTGATAGAGTAGAAACATTTGAGAGGAAATCCTCTTGGGACGGTCAACCGAACAATACTGGGAGAAATCCAAACTTCAAAAAAAACCAGAATCCTAACACTGGAAAGTCCGGCCCTGACCAAAACATTAGACCTCCATTCCAAGAAAACTATGCTGATGCTTCAACTTCTAGTGAACCAACAAAAGATACTCAAATCAACTTAATGGGTCTCAATAGTGAACAACAAATTTTCTTGACCCAAGAAGACCAAGAAGCTTACACTCTTAATCAATTCCAAATCCAATCAGGTGAATCATTTGATTTTAAGGAGGGATATGACACAGCCACCTATGAAGTTTACAAGCAATATAACCTGAGGAGCAGAAGGATAGATATTCCTGAAACTAATAAACACAAAGATTCCAAACAACCCAGCAAAGCTAAAATCAAGAACCCTCCTATACAAACCCCTCCTAAAACGATTCCTAACCCAAACAATCCCACAGTTGAAGATATATCCGACAGTCAACAACCTGATAGACAACCTTCCACCTCTTTTCCTCCCAAAGAAAATGTGGAAGAACTCCTAGAAATTGATTTGGAAACAGCTTCAGCCCATAACAGTACTCCTGAAAAAGAAAAAAGCACAGAAAAAACAGTAGAAAAAGAAAATCTTGCTAACCGAAATGCAAAAATACAAACAGAAAAACCTTTTAACCTTGTGACCGAAATAGGCAAATTAAAAATAGCCATTCCATTGTCAGAATTGGCTAAGCATCATGTCTTTAGACAACAAATCAACAGGTCACTTCAGATTTCAGAAAACACAGATGCAGTAAATGTCCTTGATGACCAACCAGAATTAATTTTTGGCCCTGAGGTAAATGGTAAATCAGTAGATGGAGGGTACCTCCTTTCTATGTAAGTCTGAACATTCATGACAAAATACTTCATAATGCAATGTTTGATTCTGGAGCTTCTCACAACTTAATGCCCAAAACTGTAATGGAGAAGTTGGACCTAGATATCACCAGGCCATACAAATACTTATTCTCTTTTGATTCAAGCCAGGTCAGATGTCTAAGATTGATCAAATATTTATGTGTATCATTAGTTCAATACCCTGCCAAAACAATTTTAATGGATATAGTGGTAGCTGATATTCCACCAAAATTTGGCATGTTGTTGTCTAGATCTTGGGGTGCAAAGCTCCAAGGATCTTTACAACTGGACATGTCCTATGCTACCATTTCAGTATTTGGTCAACTAAAGAGATTATATCGAGAGACATTAATGAAATATGTTGTCAGCACCTAGGAGAAACCCCAGAATTTTCCCATCTATTCCATGCATTCTGACATAGACTCCTTCATCATATACAATACTGAAATTCATCCCTTAACTAATGACAAGGCTCCAACATTAGAACAAGAAAAATTCATAAATGATAAATCAAGTGTTCAAACTCAAGAAATTTTTGAAATAAATGATATATCAGATTCTCAAGAGAAACTACATGAAACCAAAAATACAGATCTCCCTAGTAAACAAATTTCCAAGACTCCTGATACTAACTATGAACATGAGATCCTATGGTATTTGGAATTTGATGGTTCAGTCAATAAATTAGGGGCAGGAGCAGGAATTTGGGTACATAATATGGAAAATGATCATGCTGAAGGACATGCATATAGGTTGAATTTTAGATGCACTAATAATATGGTTGAATATGAAGCCCTCTTGCTTGGACTCAAACTGATCAAGAGTTTAGAGGTCGTCAGGATATCAGTTTTGGGAGATTCTGATCTAGTTATTCAGTAGACGAAAGGAATTTTCCTCACAAATGATTTAAGATTAAGATCTTATAGAGGGGCAGCAATTGAAATACTCAATACCTTTCTGGAAACACAGCTTGCCAAAATTCCAAGGAAACACAATTTGCATGCTCATAGTTTAGCAACATTTGCCAGCACATGTAAACTGCCATTTGAACCCAATCATTAGTTTACAACTGAGATTAAACACAGGCCAACTGTACCTGACAATGTAAAAAATTAGCAAGTGTTTGACAATGATACTCAGATTAATAATTTCTTGACCCTAAACAAATAGTTTTGTAACACTAATATGGACATAGACACTGTTTATGAAGTTGATCAAATAGACGAAATTGACACAGAAATCTCAACAGAAACTGCAACACATATACTACATCCAACAAAATTTACCAGTAAAGAGTTGCAAGAGCTTAAAGAAATAGATATTAAGGGAGAAGCTGAAGTTATCGATTTAAAAGATAATCATTTGCCCACAGGATTAACTCCTTTGGAAGACGTTTTCGATTCTAATGATATTCCAAAGAAACCCAAAATGCCGCCTCTAAACGCAGGCATTGAGGACTGTAATATAGGAACTAAACAAAACCCTAAAATGATAAAATTGTCCAAAACTTTGCCCCCTGACCAAAAGTTTAAATATGTAGAACTGTTCAAGGAATTCCAGGATGTTTTTGCCTGGAGCTATGAAGATCTCAAATCTTATGACACTTCTGTTATTCAACATACAATACCTCTGAAAGAAAATCAGAAACCTTTCAAGCCAAAACTCAGAAGGGTCAACCCCATACTACTCCCTTTAATTGAAAAAGAAGTCAAAAGAATGTATGAAGCTGGGATAATCGCACCTATCAAATTTTCAGAATGGGTCTCTAATCTGGTGCCCACTAGGAAGAAGACAGGAGAAATTAGACTGTGTGTTGATTTAAGGAATGTAAATAAAGTTTCCTTGAAATACCACTACCCCTTACCTAAGATGGACCACATTTTACAAAGGGTAGTAGGTGCCTCTAGGATTTCACTTCTAGATGGGTTTTCAGGCTTCAACCAGATTTTAGTTCATCATGATGATCAGGAAAAGACTGCTTTTACAACCCCATGGGGAACTTTTAAATATGCGAAAATTCCATTCGGACTCAAAAATGCAGGGGCAACCTTCCAACGGGCAATGGAAATAGCTTTTGCTAAAAAAATTCATGACTTTCTAGTCATATACCTTGATGATCTTACTGTGTTTTCCAAATCAGATCAGCAGCGTTTAGATCATCTAAGACAAGTCTTTTTAACATGCAGAAAATATGGTATATCATTAAATCCAAAGAAGTCATTATTCGGTCTAAAAGAGGGCAAAATGTTAGGTCACATAACCTCAAAAGATGGCATTATAATTGATCCTGATAGAATACAAGCCATTTTGCAAATACCTCACCCCAGAAATATCAATGAAATTCAAGCCTTCTTAGGGAAAATCAACTTTTAAGAATATTCATGCCTAACTTGGCTGAATTAATCAGATTGCTGAATAATATGCTGAAAAAATATTCCAAGGTCAAATGGACAGTAGACGGTAAACAAGCATTTGAAGAAATCAAAATAGCTTGGATCAAAACACCAGTCCTTACAAGCCCAAAATTTGACAGAGACTTCATAATCTTCTCATTTGCATCAGAACATACTATTGCTGATGTGTTATTCCAGAAAGATGATCAAGGATGCGAAAAACCTATAGCATTCTTCAGTAAAGCTCTCAGAGATGCACCGCTAAAATACCCAATCATGGAAAAACAGGCTTACGCACTTGTGAAAGCCATCAAAGATTTCAAAGTCTACATATTATACTCTCATATAATAGCTTATGTGCCAAGCACTGTTGTCAAAGATATCCTGACCCAAGAAGGGATTGAAGGCAAGAGAGATAAATGGATTGCTACTATATTGGAGTATGATATTGAAATAAAACCTACAAAGCTTATAAAAGGACATGGATTTGCTAAACTCGTGACTGAAACTAATTGCCAAGCCCTGGACATTAATCAGCTGGATAATGAACAAGAGATGGCGACTCCACAAATCAGCCAAGCCTTCCTAGAATCATCTTGGTATGCCGATATATGTCATGTATTATTAAACCTGCAGGCTCCTCCAGGATTATCCAGAACAAAGAAAAGGTTTACAAAAATGAAAGCTTCAAAGTTTTGTATTTTAGATGGTGTTCTTTTTTGGAAAAATCATGAAGGTGTTCTATTAAATTGCCTAATCAAAGATGAAGCTGACAAGGTACTAAAATAATTTCATGTAGGGGACTGTGGTGGACATTTGTACTAGAAATCAACTACTGAAAAAATACTAAGGGCTGGATTTTACTGGCCCACCTTGTTTGCTGATGTCAAAAAGTTTGTCACTACTTGCCATAAATGTCAAATTTTTGAAGGAAAAAGGAAACTTTTACCTCTACCCCTTAAACCAATTTCCACTGAAAGACCATTCCAGCAATGGGGTTTGGATTTCATTGGGGAAATTCATCCTCCCTCTTCTGGCCAGCATATATGGATCCTTACTGCCACAAACTATTTCACCAAATGGATAGAATCCATTCCTTGTAGACAAGCCAATGATTCAGTGATCATACAATTCTTAGAAACCAACATCTTGTCTAGATTTGGCTGTCTTGAAAAAATCATAACTGATAATGCTGCTGCTTTCAAATCCAAGAAAATGATAAGTTTTTGTCACAAGTACCACATCACCTTAGGCCACTCCATAGCCTATTATCCTCAAGGTAATGGTCTAGCTGAGTCTTCCAATAAAAGTCTGATCAGCATTATTAAGAAATTGCTGGAAGAAAACAAGAAAAATTGGCATAAGAAGCTCATCAATGCACTATGGGCAGACAAATTAACTACCAAAAGATCCATTGGAACTAGTCCCTATGAGCTGGTTTATGGCATGGAGGTTGTGTTTCCTTCATCCTTGGGAATCCTTGTAATGAAATTACTGCAAGAATCTCAAGTGGAACCCGATGACATTCAGATAAGAATTAATAACACTATCCATTTACAGCAAACCAGAGGAGAGGTATATTAAAGATCACAAGTGCTACAAGAAAAACTCAAGAAGATATTTGATAGAAGGACCAAGGCAGAAAATTTTCATATTGGAAACGAAGTGTTAAAATGGGACTCCAGAAGAGAAGACAAAGGAAAACATGGGAAGTTTGACTTCCTATGGAAGGGACCTTTTATTATTCAGGCTGCACAAGGCAATAATACTTACTTTCTGAAAATCCTAGATGGTATAGAAGAAAAAGAAGGACCAGTTAATGGTCGGATGCTGAAACACTATTTTGATCTAGTTTGTTGACATATCATGACTCTAATTTGTACATAAGCATGTTCAGTTTCTACAGTTTATTACAGCAATAAGAATAGAAAAATGTGCAGAACATTTTGAGGGATAGTCAGGGATTTTTACCACTTTTTGTTTTGCCTCATTGTAGCTTATCAGAAGTTGTAGAAGAAGACTTGGGAGCTGAAAACATGAGAAAAAACATTCAGGAAAACTATCCATAATAGAGGTGCAATTCTTTGAATGAGTTCAAGGGATGTGTATATTTTATATGGTCCTCGGTACAGTTTTGTTAACTCACAGCAAAGGAAGGGTCTACAATGCAGCAAGAATTGTACATAAGGCCATCTGACCTATTGTTCTTGACTTTTCACCAGAAAAAGCCATCCCCAAGTGGAGCCAGTGTTATGCTCATATAGCAATAGGTGTCATATTTCATGATTGACATGGATGGGCTCTCTAATATGTTCATACCTTTCCCTACTGCAAAGGTTCTCCATATTGTGAAAAAATCAGAAAATTTAAAAAATGTAAAGAGGGTATGCCCTAAAACAAAAATCAAAGGGCAGAAAGAATGAAAATGGTCAAAAGATGAAAGAAATGAACCCCAAATACAAGGACCAAGAAAGTGAGCAAGTCCAAATTGCCACTACTATTCTATTTTTGCAAAAACCTGATGGTGTGCACCTTGTTAACTTATGCCTCCATTGATGAATGGCCAAAGAGCTTAATCTTGGCTAGTTCATGTTTCAATTTCCTGTTTTAGATATAGAGAATCAAACCTGTCCAAACTGTTCAATTTTGGTAGGCAAGGAAATAGGTAGAGAAGCAAAGGAGCTCAACTGTTAAATCTGAGCCCTTGGATGCTATAAGGGTAAATTTAGATAGGATTGCAATGAAAAGAAAAGAAGATGATAAGGGGTTGCTAGTCCAAGTGCACCCAAGCAAAAGAAGAAAGAATGTTAGGCAAAGTAGGCTGGGTAGGCAGTTTTTGGTGTTGCAGAATGAGACTTGTGATGGATTTTGCCTTTCAGAATATTAATTTTCAAGATCTATCACAAGTACTATGGCAGATATTTTGATATAGCTCAAGAAAAGCAAAGCATCATAACTAACTCCCCTTCACTCTTCCCCCAATCACTTACTAACCTCCCCCAAGGATATTAAGATCTACTTAATATTCCTAAATCACTCCATCTCATTTCATGAAAAGACTGAGCAAAACCACATTCTTACTTTAAACAAAGAAGCCACATTTCTTGTGTAAAACCCTTTTGATTCCCTTAGCCTAAGTTTCTTAACATTAGACTTAGCGCTTGTTTCCAATCATATTCATATTAACAATTAACTCTTATTATATAATTCCCTTCCAAAAATACCTTTCCCATATTAATGTAAATATATAAAATTCCCCACGAAACTAATATCCCACCCCCTGATTAATTATAACTGTATCACTATGCATAGTCAAGGATTAATTAACCACACGTTGATTAATAACCTACCCACAAACCAATAATATCACCCCGATATTATTAAATCTCCGTTAAATTACTTCGGGCCCCCGCCCATTAAACATTTTCCATCTCCCGATGCTATCAACCATCAGATCTGGGGTCCCATCCATCCAACGGTCGACGCACATATCGCGAACTGTTTTCATTCGACAGTTAACTCCTGGGGAAAGGGTGGTATGGCGCCCGTATCGAGGACATGCATCGCCCTCCCGCACTGCCTGCTACCCCTCCATCCGAAACCGCTTGCGCCCAAAAGCGGTGCAGGCAAAACAGCTTACCGCCCTCCCACTCACCATTTGCTAATGTTATCACCACGTCATCCTCCCGTACCCTCCGCTAAATGACAAAACGTCACATCTCGATGACATCATTCGACCAAAAAGCACCAAAAGCCCCGCGAAAGCCTAATTTTGTTAAAAAGTTGAGCAAACTGTCATTTTCACCCATTGTTACTGTGAAGCTGTTTGCATGCGAATTACGTCTAGTTCATTGCTTGAAATTTACAGTCCACCACCCACCCAAAAACTCTAGCATCCTACTCCACAGCTCATCCTACAACCTGCGAAGTACTTGGTTTGCCTCTGAAATACAGGTATTTACCCAGTTTTCCTCCCGAACCTATAATTTTGTTATTTCTCTGTGAATTTTACCCAAAAAACCGAATTCAAGTCAAATTCCGCCTGTAACTCTCAGAGAAAGGCCTCAGAACAGCTATGTAGACCGCTTTTTCCCCTGAACCCCAGATTCCAGCTTGAAAACACAAGAACCAAGCATGGAGCCCCCCGTGGCCCTCAATGTTGCACCCCTCAATGCACCTCATAAAGACCAGGATTACTTGGCCTTAGCAGACAGAGATTTTCAGATAAAGGATTTAACTGGTAATATGAACCACCTCCAAGCATTTTGCCAGGTTAGAAACAGTTATCTAAACAGCACTGATATTTATCGAATACTTGATATGATATCCTACGTCCTGGGATTTAAGACCGGTGAATATGTTGATGAGACCACCCTATTTCTGATGTCAATGTTTACTCCAGGGTAGCCACCAGCTGTCAAGTATGACTATGCAACATTTATTGCTAGCAAAATCAATGAGCAATTCATAAATCTAGACAAAGAAGGAGTCTTCAAGTACACCTCATTCATATATCACCTTCTGCTATATTATCAGCCAGATAGCTTCTCATTTCCCATTAGGAAATTAGATTCCAAAGGAGAGCGAAGGTCTGTCATCTTTTGGACCTCAGTATTCCACCATGTCTCGGACTCCCCCCCTTATAGCTATTGTGAATTCATCGACCTGTTTGTACATTCAACCACCACTATATTGATAGGAGTTCCTCCTCCTAGGATTTCTGGTGATATAAAAAATATTTTACAACTTTCCAGACAGTACATGATAGGTGACTGGTATTTATACCAAAATCACACTGTAATCAGAATATATGGCTGTGAATTGTGCCCTTACAAGCTGCCCAAATATGTGCCTATGAGACTATTTGCATTAGAATACTTCAGGCAGCTGATCAATGTCGATTTAACCCACTTTTGTAATGCAAAGAAAAAGGCTCAGCTAAGAATAAAAACCCAGTTAGGCGCTTATGTCATCCATAAGAGGGAGGTATGGCAAGATGCTGAGGAGATACTAGGGGAAGACCTTAAATTGAAGAGAAGTTTCTAGTGGGTGCCTTATGACCCAAATAGTTTCATAAGTGACAGAAAAGTAAGGAACGGGGTGTCAGTTTACATACATCATAGGATCCCTGAAATTGAACAGTTTGCTAATAAGGATGAATGGGTAGAGGGTAGATTAATAGAAGAACTTACTGAGCAAGAAAAGATGGAAAAGGCCATGAAGGATCTTGAAAAAACTCTTGACCTGGACTCTTTTGGACAGGTATCCTTCAAGCTGCCACACCAAACAGGAGTTGCTACATCCTCTGCTGGAACTTCTCAGCAGCCTACGCAAACAACCAATATAGCAACCACAGGGTCTTCAAAGGGGAAAGAAATAGAGACTTCTGAGTAGCCTATAATGACGGACCAGCCAGCAACCTCAAAGAAACAAAGTCAGGGGAAAGTATCTCAAGACCAAGCCATAGCAACAGAGGTTTCTGCATTACAGACTCCTCTAAATGAGGAAAAAGGCAAGAAAAGAGACAAAGAAGAGGCCACACCCATCAGTGGACCT
>APFE031617830.1:0-10555 GCA_000404065.3 Pinus taeda | reverse complement strand
GGATGCTCAAAAGTACAAGCAGTGGATCAACTCCTACAACACCGCGCAACCATGCTCGCCCATCTTCGAGAGAATCTTCATCAAGCTCAGAACCACATGAATCAACAGGTAGACCAGCATCGCTCAGAGCACCAATTTCAAGAAGGGTATCAAGTCTTTTTATGGCTCCAACCATATAAGCAAACATCACTCAAAGACAAGGGCTGTCAGAAACTCTCTCCCAAATTCTACGGACCATATCAAGTACTTCAGCGCATTGGAGAAGTGGCCTACAACTTGGCGTTGCCACCTACTGCGAAAAACCATCCAGTTTTTCATGTCTCATGCCTCAAGAAAGTGATTGGGAACAATTGCAGAATTCAGACCAGTCTACCAGAATTGGACGAAGAAGGGTCCATCTGGCTTCAACCAGAATAGGTCCTAGACACACGAGTCAAGCAATTGCGCGGCCGCATGATTAAGGAAGTCCTAGTAAAATGGAAAGACACCTCTCCAGAAGATGCAACTTGGGAGCCAGCCACTATTCTGCAGCAGTTTCCGCAGCTTCAGCCTTGAGGACAAGGCTAGTCTTAAGGGGGTGGGCATGTTAGGGTCCCACCCTAACCCCCTTATCTATGTAATGGGACCACTTCATAGTCAAGAGTCAATAAAGCCCATATTAATAATTGTAAGTGGTTAATCTGCAATTAATAAAGGAACCAAAGTTAGTTGCAAATGGGCCTGGGCCGACAGTATTAGTAATAAGCGGTATTGACCCGTGGTATTACTTGTAGGAGTCATATATATAGGATAGTAACTCCCTGCGAGGAGCATCGTGTCATATCTTTGTAATCGAGCTCTGCTCTATTGGAGGTTGCCCCCTCAAAGAGGCAAGTGAACATTACTCTCTGAAATAATAAAGTCATCGCTATTCTGTGTTCTGGATATCTTTTCTTCGCATATTCTGTGTTCTTGGTCTCTTTTCTTCGCATATTCTGTATTTGGGTATCATTTGCAGGTTAAGAAGCATAACAGAAAATCACAGGTATTATGTGATCTTTGTAGACAGTTTTTCGTGCATACGTTGGATCTATTTTATGAAGAAGAATGATGACGCTTATTCATTTTTTGTTGAATTCAAAACCTTAGTTGAAAATGAGATTGGATAGAAAATTAAATCCCTGAGAACTGATAATGGAGTGTCTAATTCCTTCAAATAATTATGTGCTAAGGAGGGTATTAAAAGGGAGTCGATTTCACCTCACAACCGAAAACAAAATGGGGTGGCAAAGAGGAAAAATAGAAGCATTGTAGGGGTTGAAAGAGCAATGTTGCATGATCAAGGATTTCCACTATCCCTGTGGGAAGAAGCATGCAATACAACTATTTATTTGCAAAACATGAGCCCTCACAAAATTCTTGGAATGATCACACCCGAAGAGGTTTTCTCTGGGAGGAAGCTAGATGTCTACCACTTTCGAATTTTTGGATCTATTTTCTATTGTCATGTCTCCAAACATAGTAGGAAAAAGTTGGAGCCTACTACAGAGAAGGGGATCTTTGAAGGATACACAGATACACCTCATATTTATTAGGTTTATATGCCTTCACTCGGGATTATTGTGATGAGGAGAGATGTGAGATTTGATGAGGAGAAGGCCATGAGAAGCTCTCTAGAGTGAGATTTTAGCATTCCACCAGAGGATGATCTTCTAGATCCGAAGGAGGAGCCCTAATCAAATCCATAAGATATTATGGAGAAACCACATGTGGAGGAGTAAAGAGTAGGCTGAGTGGAGGAACCCACTCACACAAAGCCTTCCAGATAAAGGAGGAAGAGAACCAAGGAGGAAAACAGATTGGTGCAAGATTCTCATGAGCATGTCAGAGCTCCTAGCTCCTTTCTAGATAGAGGAGATCACCAGACAAATATATTAGATATATGGAAATCATGATAGAACAAATTGATTATGAGCCTTCTTCATTTGAGGAAGAATTTTCCTAGCAGGTGTAGTTATATTCCATGGTGTAGTATGACTCCATCATGAATAATGATGCTTGGGAGGTTGTGCCTAGACCTAAGGGAAAATATATTATTGGCTCCAGGTGCTTGTATAAGGTGAAACATGTAGATAATGGTAGTGTTGATAAGTACAAGGTGAGATTTATGGCCAAAGGCTTCTCACAAGTGGAGGGAGTTGATTATGAGGATAATTTTTCCCCTGTGGAAATATACTCATGTATCAGGACCGTACTTGCATTGACAACACAAACAGGGTGGAATATCCATGAAATGGATGTTAAGACTGCCTCCCTCAATGGAGTGGTTGAGGAAGATATATACATTGAGTGGCTTGAGGGATTTGAGACATTTTACAGGGTGACACATGTGTGTAGACTCAGGAGAGCCCTTTATGGTATCATTCATGCACCTTGTGCTTGGTACACTTGCATAGATTCCTATCTCGGTGGATTTCACTTCACTAAGAGTGAAGCATATGCCAATATCTACTACATTTTGGTAGATGGAAGTCTGCTCATGTTAGTCCTGTATGTAGATGATTTGATGCTGACAAGAGATGAGAGGTTGATCTAGTCTTGAAAGGAGGACCTTCCAAAAGGGTTTGAGATGAAGGATATGGACTTGATACACTACCTCCTTGGTTTAGAGGTGTGGTAGGGAGATGAATATATGTTTGTTGGACAATGGAAGTACACCTATGAGATCCTTCACAGATTCCATATGAAATATTGTAATCCCATGGAAACTCCTCTAGCTACTAATTCGAGGAAAGAGGATGCTTCTACAGAAGAATCTGTATATGGTTTGATAAATTTTTTGTTGTTAATAAACTTAGTTAGGTTATGGTGGAGCCTATCAAGCTTCACTGGAAAGTAGAAAAACATGTTCTTAGGTACCTTAGAGGCATAATAGGTTTTGGTTTATGGTACAAACATATGGATGGAGTGAATCTCCAAGGCTTAACAGATGCATATTAGGTAGGGAGTGAATCAGACATGAAGATCACATCGGGAGCTATCTTCAGTGTTAGGTTAGAAACAATTTATTGGTACAACATTAAACAAATATCTGTAGCACTCAGCTCAATAGAGGCCAAGTATATGGATGTTAGTCAAGGAGCATGCAAGGCTATTTAGATGAGGAAGACCTTGGTTGGTCTCTTCAGTCATGGGATTGAGCCTACATTGATCCACTGTGAAAATCAGAGTCATATCAATCTCTATGAGAATCCATTGTTTCATGATAAGTCCAAGCATATAGAAATTAGGTACCATCACCTAATAGATTGTCTGTAGAGGAGGATTATCATGTTGCAGTACATTCCCATAGAGGAGCAGGATGTAAAATTTTTGACAAAGGCTTTATGAAGAGGCTAGTTCAAGTTCCATACGTTCAGGAGAAGGGTGGTTCAAAACCCTTTTTCTTGATAAGAAGGAGTGTTAAATTGTAGCAAGAAAAGGCTTCATTTGAATTATGCCTTACTCAAATGGAGAAATTTGGATTTCCACATTAGCAGGATGACTTGAGTTGTAGTTAGAAGGAGTGACATGGCCAAGTCACTTAGTTAAATCATTGAATTCGGTTTTGTGGTCTAGAATTAGAGTTGTGCATGAGTTCATTGCTAAGCTCTAGCAATCTAGTGGAGTTATAGTTATTGAAACTCAGTTATCTAAGATATAGTCATGAATAGAGTTAGTAGGAGTTCAATTGAGTAGTTGTAACTGTTGTTAACTCACTGATCTCTTAGTTAACTAGTCAATTAACTAAAAATATCCCTAGTCATGCATGCAATTCGAACTACCTAGTTGATTTGGAGAAAAGGCACATTGTAATTATCAATTGTATACTATTAAGTGTATAGGTTTTGCATTAGAGCAAGTGAGTGATCCAGGAGGATCCTCAAAATGCTAAAAATTTATTAGCCTAATATGAACATGAAACTAGCACCAAGTTGAAGTGCTCGTCGTGCAGATTTCGGTGGTATGTTCGGTTTTCAAAATGGCCTCCGTATGAGGAAGTTAAGGCATTATGAAGCTTTATGGAAACATGAAAAATAGGACTGCATAGTCAGCAATGTGGGACCCACAGATGATGATGTGGAAAAAAGAGTCACTACACAATGGCCACATGGTAGTGCTAGAGTAGGACAAGTGGCAGTGCAAAGTAGGACAAGTGGCAGCACCAGAGAAATATAAGTGGCAGTGTCAGAGTAGGGCACGTGGCGGCACAGAGGTCCAATCCCGTGCTGACATGTGGCGACAGGGTGGTACATGCTTAGTTCAAACCACCATAGAGAAGTTCATCGGTCGAACCCACAACCTCTGGTTGTCAGCCCAAAACCTTAACCAGTAGGCCACGGGCTTGCAGTTATTATATAATCGGAAAATGTCATATTTAAGTTTCAGTTGAATGGATATGGCAATAAAAGGTTGGCGGAGCCTGCCATATCTGATAAGCCCACCAAACCCTGAGTTGGTTAACACCACCTCCAAAGAAGTTAACAAAGCTTCTAAACATGATGCAGGAAACCATAATATATTAATCATTTTCCAATCTTAAAACGTTTGTTCCACCATACCATAGATATGGCGGGGTTATCACCATACAATATATTTGTTATGCTATGTATGAAATGCCATGGTGCACCAAAACTCCAATATTACAATATAGTTGTAACACCATACTATATGTTTCCAAACAAATCCCGGGAGGCCCATGGGTTTGATCTCGGGACCTCCTATGGGTTCTATGAAAGACTTAGCCAATGCGCCATCGACCAGGGAGATATAGGGAGTGCATTCGATAATTGTTTTAATGTTTCCTATAAATTCCTTCTGAGGCATATCTTGGCCAATATTGGGCCTTTTCGTAATATGAAAGTTATGTTGCAAAGCTGAGGTTGAGACCTTTCAAATGCCAGTAGCCATTGAAGCCTGTGAGTAGATTCTAGAAAGGCGAATTTTTATATAAAGAGACTTTATGACCATTTTCAATACATCAGATGCCCATTAGAAGCGGACTCGGAGATGTAGTCTAGGAGAGATGAACTCTGTCATCAAATTTTTTGTGTTTACTTCTTATTTCTATTGTTCATGGTTGATTTCAGATTTCAAGTTTTTAAGTTAAAGGCACATAAAAATCCATTTTCCTTATTAATTCACTTAATAAAACAACCTTAGTTAATATTTGAAGAAATTTAGCAAATAGTCAATTATGTTGTTTTTGGATCATATTTTGGTATCAGAGCAAGGTTGATCATGTATAAGTAGGATATTATCCAATGTGAACGTTGACTAGATCCAGGTTGTGATGTGGAGAAGGGAAAATTGAGAAGATCAATCGAGAGATCAGAAAGAGGAAAGTCTCTCAAAAGTTGAAGATGGGAAAGGAAAATGAAGGAAAAGATCTTGAAACAAAGGTCGTTGGAGAGGAGGAATATCAGCAAATGTTCCTTAATATGCAAAGGATGATTGCATAACTTTGTGAAGACAAGAAGACTAAAGATGCAACTTCATCTTATAAAGGCACGAAAGAGAAAAATGGAAAGGAAAAATCTGATGGTAATGAACCTCTTTCTCCTCCATCATCATCTTCTTCTTCTTTTTTGTCTTATCATTCAAGTTCAAATTCAAACTCACAAAAGAAACCAAAAAAATATCCTTTTTTGAAGCTTGATGTTAAGTTTGAGTTTCCAATATATAAGGGCGAAATGAATGCTGAAAAGTTAGATAACTAGATAAATCAAATTGAGGTTTATGGTAGAATTCAAAATGTTGTTGATGAATCTGCAAAAATTCAGTTAACTACACTTAGAATGGGAGGAACATCTTTGATTTGGTGGGAAATTAAAAATCAATCAGATTTGAAACAAAATGGTAAAATGATCTCTTCATGGTCTAAGTTTGTTAAATCTCTTAGAAAGAAATTTTATCCTTTAGGATATATGCAACAGGATGTAATGGATTGGCATCATTTAAGGCAAGGTAAAGGACAAAGTGTGCAAGAGTTTACATAGGAATTCAAGAAAAAGGCATTAGCACTTAATGTTCCATTAGACACATGGGAAACATTTTTCAAATATATTGGAAGTTTGCATTCTGATTTGCGACATACTTTGCTTATGTTTAATCGAAATGACTTTGATGAAGTGTGTGTATAAGCCATTCATACTAAATCAGGTGGCATACCTATTTAGTCAAACTTTTCAAAGAAACCATTCAAGCATTCAGAGAACAACAATTCCAAAGAAGACAAGGGAAAGAGTAAGTTGAAAGGGAAGAAATCAACAACATCAAAGAAGGAAGGAGAAAGGCCTACTTGTACTCATTTTCAGAGGGTTGGACATGAAAACTCCAAATGCTGGAAGCTTCATCCTGAACTTAAACCAAATAAGTTACTTAAGAAGAAAGGTGAAATGAAAGCTAATGTTGTAGTCCAACAAGATTTTGGATCTAACTCCAGTGATGAAAAGAATATTACCGCTACGGGTCTAACAGGTATTCCTTATGAAACTAGCTCTAGTTCTACTTGTTCTGCGTCTTCTTCAAAAGCTAATAGTGTGATTGAAGAAACGAAGAGAGTTGAATTGTTTCACATAAGGATCATATCCAAGCACACTAAGATAAACACATTATTCGATAGTGGATCACAAGAAAATCAAATTTCTGAGGAACTAGTAAGGAAATTGGGATTGCAAACTAAGAATCATCCAAAATCTTACCCCTTGGGATGGTTGAAAGATAATACTCAGATGCAAGTCACAAAACAATGTCGATTAAGGTTTTGCAATTACAACTATTTTGTTGATGAAGCTGAATTAGATGTGATTCCTTTGGATATATGTGGAGTTGTGTCGGGTAGTCCATATCTTTATGATCTAGATGCCATATTTCATAGAAAGGAGAATAAGTATCATCTCTTTAAAGATGTAATTGAATACATTTTCAAGGCACACAAAATCAAGACAAACTTGGATTTAATCAATGTCAGTAAGATGAAAAGGTTAATAAATTCAAGTAAAAAGTATATTCTCATGATTGTTAAAGAACAACCTAAAGATAAGTATGATTCTTTTCAAGGGTGTGATTCTCAGTTTAAAGACAAATTGGTTGAAATAGTATATTCTTATAAATAATTGTTTAAAGAACCAAAATATTTACCTCCAAAATGAGAAATACAACATGCGATTCAATTATAATCCGATGCCCCTCTCCCAAACATTGGCATGTATTGTATGTAAGTCATAGAGAATGAAGAGATTAAGAAAAAAAATTCAGGAATTGTTTGATAAAGGCTTTATTTGACCCAGTTCTTCTCCTTGTGGATCACCGATCATATTAGTCCCAAATAATGACAAAACTTGGAGAATGTGTGTTGATTTTAGAGCCTTAAATAAAATCACCATTATGAATAGGTATCCTCTTCCTAGAATAGATTATTTGCTTGATCAGTTAAAGAATGTTGTTTACTTTACAAAACTGAATTTCAGAAGTGGTTATCATCAGATTCATATTGCAGAGAATGATATATGGAAAATTGCATTTAACACTAGGCAGGGGCTTTTTGAATGGTTGGTTATGTCATTTGGGTTATGCAATGCTTCAACAACATTTATGAGAGTGATGAATGATGTTTCTTGTCATTTTATTGATAAGTTTTTCGTAGTCTATCTGGATGATATTCTTATTTTCAGTTCAAGTTGGGAAGAACACATAAAGCATGTTAAACAAGTTTTTGATGTATTGCAAAAAGATAAACTATATCTCAAACTCTCTAAATGTGAATTTGGAAAAATTCCTTAGTATATCTTGGTTACATATTTGTAGAAGGTCAGCTAAAACGAGATCCAACTAAAATCGATGTAATTGTTAAGTGGCCAAGACCTCAAAATGTGACATAAGTTAGAAGTTTCTTGGGTGCAGTTCAGTACTGGAGGAATTTTATTTCTCATTTATTTTTTACTGCATCACTACTTCATGATTTAACAAGTTCTAAAGTCTCCTTTCAGTGGGGAGGAAAACAAAAAAAAAAAAAGTTTATAATTTAAAGCAAAAAATTGTTACAACTCCACTATTGGCTTTACTAGACCTTCAACAACCATTTGAAATAGAAACCAATGCTAGTGGGTATGCAATGGGTGAAGTATTATTGCAAAAAGTAAAGCCTATTTTTTTCAGTTAGAAACATCTTCTAAAGCAGTTGCTAACTATCCAATGTATGATAAAGAATTGTATGCATTAGTAGGAAGTGTTAAAAAATGGAAACATTATTTAATGGGCAAAGAAACAGTGATTCATATAGATCATCAGCCACTTCAGTACCTTCAATCGCAAACTAAGTTGTAACAATCTCGACATTAAAGATGGATGGGATTTTTGCAACAATTTCATTTAGTAATAAACTATAAGAAAGGCACCACCAATAAAGTAGTTGATATGTTATCATGACCTTTGAATGCTTAAGTTATTCTGTAGAATAGTTATTTAGCACATGAAAGTTACATAGGACAATGTGTTGAAGATACTGATTTTAAGGATGTTTATGAATCACTAACTCATGGTGCTCAGGTGGAAGAAGTGAATTATCATATCCATGACAGGTTATTGTACCATCTTAGCAAGTTGTTCAAACCATAGGGAGAAAGAGTACATGTGATCAAGGAAACACATTCTACTCGTGTTTCAGGGCATTTTGGTGTAGGTAAGATAGTGGCACAATTACAAAGGTTTTACTATTGGCCTCGGATGAATGAAAAATTTACTAAATACATCAAAGGTTGTGTCATGTGCTCACCAAGAAAATAAAACAACAAAAAGTTAGGTTTGTATATGCCACTTCCATTTCCTTCTCTGCCACGGGAGAGTATATCTATGGATTTTGTAGGAGGGTTTCCATTGTCTAGAAAAGGGCATGATTACTTGTACATCATGGCTTATAGGTTTAGAAAAATGTGTCTTATTGTTCCATGTAAGAAGAAAGTTACTGCTGAATATACTGCACATATGTTCTTTCAAAATGTATGGGTTCATTTTGGGTTGTCTACTTCTATAATTTTAGATTGGGACTCTCATTTCATGGGGGCATTTTGGTCCACTTTGTGGAGACTCATGGACACTAAGTTTAAAAAGAGCACAACATTTCATCCAAAAACTGATGGGAAAAAAAACATGGTGAATAGAAAATTGGTACATCTTCTCAAAGGTTATTGTAGCAAACATCCTAAGTTGTGGGATGAATCCTTACATTATGTCCAACATGCTTACAACCGGCCCTTTCACTCTTCTACTAGCAGATCTCCTTTTGAAACATGTTATGGATACCTACAAAAATCACCAATGGACTTTATGTTTGGTGAAGAAGCTAAAGAGGATGGGCATGGAGATGTCGACAAAGCAATCAAGTTAATTCAAAGAATCCAAAAGATTCATGAAGGCATGTAGGATAAATTGGAGAAAAGTCAGGCCAAGTACAAATGCATTACGACAAGCATCGGATAGATCATCACTTCCAGCTTGGTGATCAAGTATGGCTATACATAAGCAAATAAAGGAAGAAAGGTGAAAGTAAAAAGTTGAAACCTATAAGGTATGGTCCTTTTAAAATTGTTGAAAAGATTGGGCACAATGCATTCCGGTTGAATTTTCCCCCATACATACATATATATTAAGATGTAAATGTTGATAAATAGAAGTTGTATGAACCTCCAATGATCATGGATCAAGAGGAAAATGATCAAATTCCAACAATAGATGATTTTTCACCTGAATGTATGTCTGAGCTACAAGAAGATGCCATCTTGCATAGGAAGGTCTGCACTTCTAGGCGGGGAGATGTAGAGTATCTTCGAGTGGGACTCAATGGCATGAATCCAAGCAAAGAAAGGTGGATGGAGATAGGAAGGGCAAGAGAATAGTATCCTCACCTCATATCTTCTTAAAACCAAACTTTTGGTAGTCCAAAATCTTCCAGTGGAGAGGAATGATCCAAGAGGATCCTCAAAATGCTCAAAATTTATTAGTCTCAGATGATCATGAAACCAATGCCAAGTCAAAGAGCTCATCATGTTGATTTTGGTGGTATGTTTAGTTTTCACAATGGCCTCCATATCAAGAAGTTAAGGTGTTTTGATGTTTTGTGGAAAGAGGCAAAAAAGCACTGCACAGTTAGCAGTGTGGGACCAACAAATGTTGACATCAAAAAAAGAGTGGCCAGATAAGGACAAGTGACAATGCTAGATCATGACAAGTGGTAGCACTAGAGCAGGACAAGTGGCAACGTCAGAGTAGGGCACATGGAAGCACAAGGGTCCAATCTTGTGCTAACACGTGGCAACAAGGTGGCACATCCTCATTTCAAACCACCACCGAGAAGGTAATGGGTCAAACCCACGACCTCCGATTGTCGATCCAAAACCTTAATTGGCATGCCATGAGCTTGCAATTATTATATAATCGACATATGTCATACTTAAGTTTCAATTGAATGGATATGACAATAAAAGGTTGGTGTAGCTCACCATATCTGGCAAGCCTGCCAAACCCCTAGTTGGTTAAC
>APFE031617827.1:0-11852 GCA_000404065.3 Pinus taeda | reverse complement strand
ATGTGGGAACATGTTGTAGTTGAAATGATATGTGCTTCCACTGCAGCAGTTTGATCTCACATTGTTAATGCCTCTACGCTACATCAGCAATGCTTCTATCACTGCAACTGTGAGTATTGACCTTTACTATGTCACTGCAACTAGCCTTGCACCTGTCTCCCAAGTATCTAACTGTGCATTGAAACTATCTCTACAACTATCTAACAAGCTTTTCACTGCGCGTTGCTGACTGAACTCATGTAACAACTGTATCACAATTGTTTTACAATCCTCCTGCTACTAAATACTTGGGCTCCCGTGTTGTTTTTCAACGATATTAAAGTCTAGGATAGAATCTTAAATCATTGATGTTACCAATCCAAGTATCACAACAAGACTACTTTGCACAGGGGAATAATATACAACATTAAATCTACTAATGCACAAAATACACACAATTATTTATAATTTTATACAACAACCCAACTTTGTTATATCAACAAACTGATAATACAACAATCTAGGGCAATGTTGCACTAAACGACCCCCTCCCCCCCTACAAGGATCCAAACCGGGAATCGCGCCCTGTATGGATCCGTGGGGGATCTGCAGTTCGGAATTCCAGAACCGCAGATCGGGCTGACATAGAAGTTCTTGGAAATTAAGAACTTTGCCAGCCTAATCCGCGGTTCTGGATTTCCGAATCGGGGATCGAACATTGGATCCACAATGAATCAGGAACGGATCCCGAGCAGATCCAAATGGAGATGGACGATTCCACAGGGTTCTAAATTTTTTTATTTATTTTTTCTTTAACTTAAGTTGGGTTGGGGCTTCTCGGACACTCCCAAGGTGCTCCCTTGATGCTTCGTAGATGCTCCCTCATGGTAATTTTAAATTCTTTCATTTTCATCCTTTTACTTAAAGTTTTAGCATTACCATGAAATGACTCAGGATGTTTGAGAGTGGTTCCAACTTCCAGCCTCATCCTATTCAAAATTCAACGAACTTAAATGCGCAAATTCGAGGGCGCAATTTTAACTAATAAAAACCCTCAAAAAACACCAAATCCACGGTGAAATGAAAAATAAAAACTATCAAATTGAAGAGAAAGGAATGATCTGCTCTGATCACAATCTATTGCTGAAGTTTTGGGTGAAAATGCACTTTCAAAGATTTCCCAATGGTAAAAACACAAATGGTAAAGAAATTTTTACTTTTTGAACTTTTATAAGGAAAATAGGCCTATTAAAATAATATTTTTTGCCTTTAGCTTCGAAAAATTCAATTTTTTTTTTCTACTATTTTTTGAGTAGTTATGATGATTTTTTAGTTTGAATACGTCGTTTATAGGTTTAATTATGAAAATAGATCATTTTGGTGATGCGTAAACTTTTATCACTTTTTCGGGCTCTTAAAAGTTACGAAAAAGTGAAATATTGGAGTCATATTTAAGCTCTTTTCCAACTCTCAAAATGTGAAATGATTGTCGAGTATGATTGTTTGTTTAGAATTCGTTAAAGAAAACGAAAAACATCTGTTTGATATAAGTTTAGCCCTTTTACAGATTATGTGGAGTATTTACAAAAAAGGTATACTTTGACTAATCATGGTCAAAAGAGTTCTCTCCTGCATTATTTTACCCTTTTCCGAGCTTGAGAGACTAAATTTATGAAAAAGGACATTTCGGAGTTTACTTATGTTTTTCTTCTGACTCCTTAAAAATGAAAAACACTGAGCTTTACTTTCTTCGGGATCGTTAAAATTTTACGTTGAAAGAATTGAATGTTTTTTTTTTTCTTTTTTCTTTTTTAAACTCTTTAAATATTATAATGACATCATCAAGTTACTCCTCGGCTAGACTCGTAAAATATAAATAGTACAGGACTTGTCAATCATAATGAGAGTGAATCACTCCTTATGGTTCATTAAAAATACTCTGCAGGACTCATTCAAATGATGAGCTTACAAGACAAGCACATGTTATCATCCTCAAGTTTGCATAAAAATAAAGAGGTACTTGCCAGTAATGGTGCGGGAAATTTGGAAAAAAATATTTGTTTTTATATTATAGGAATGCAACATGTCGCTCTTGAACATGACACTCTGTCACCTTTATGTCTAGGATGGGAAATCCATTTTTCTCTCAGTTGATCATACCTCATTGAAAATCTTCAGTTTGGTTTTGGGTCTTATTTTTAGTCAAATGCTACTAGGTCGAAATTTCGTGTCGCTGATATGTTCAAGAGAAGTCCAACCTCAGATAAAATTACCTTGCAATTCACCACCCTCAATCGCGTAGGCCATCCCTAAGTCAGTCCTGGATCACTCCAAATTTGTTCTTCAAAACTTGACATGAGTTTTGTGTCGTAAGCCCTCCGGCGATGGTTCGCTTCCTATTGACTTCAGCTCATTATCTAGAAAGTTGGTCTAGAAACCTCCTTTAGTACCTTGGAGTCTGCATGCCTTAATGGCAGATTCCTCGCCTTTGATGATAAGTTCTCATCATTGACCTTCGATCGAATGATTCTATTTGTTCGACTTCAAGACAGTTAATCACACTTCGTAGATTGTATTAAGGTACCTTTAGAACCATTTTTCATTCTTGGTGGTCTCTCTCGCACCTGTTAACGGTTCACATCATTGACTGGTAATCAAGTGGTTTCTACCATGTTCGACTTCAAGGCATCCACTCGCATGGTTAGATTCGTACTACGGATCGATAGAAATAAAGACCAAGACCCTAAATCTAGTTTCATTCATCTAGGCTGCGTGGAGTTTTAAATATTCATGATTCTAAAGATGGATCCATATTTAATGGTTGTGTCCATACTATGTCTACTATTGACGTGGATCTTTGTATATTTCCATATTTTTGCTCTGAGTATGGGAATGCCTACCTCAATGATGATTATATGAAGATATTGTATTGTAACCCTTGATTGTTTGTTTCAAGTCTCCAACCATGGTCTCTAATCCAAACTTTGGCATAATAAAGTGCTTCACTCCTCAAACATCTTTTCTGACTTTGCACTTTAAGGGGTAATTTGTTACACATCATTTTGTCACCATTAGGAAAACGACCGCCAATTCGGATCTTTCATTATTCGATGAAGTGTTCTAAGCATTCCACTGCAATGTTGGAAGAAAAACAACCCTAAAGACAACAAGAATCCTGGATTACATTTCTCAAGAAACCTACTTTTAAGCATTTGCGTGGTTTCCTAGCCAATATCTATGCAACTACAGTTTTGACCATTGTGGCCTGGGCAATATGTGCTCTATATTCCACTAAAAACTGCGCAAATCACTTAACAAGAGTAAAAAATAAAAATTGATTTCCAGAAGCCTTGTTGGAGGAATATTTCCCAACTGAAAGCCTCGAGCCTTTACGTGCTTCGGCATCATCCCTTTGTTCAGGGAGAAAACTTCCTCTCTTTGTGGAATCTTAATCCCTCTTTTTGAGGATCTTATCCCTTGAGAAGAAAATCTCAAACCTCCTCCTCTTGGCCTATAAATGCAACACATACCAGAGAGATAAGGACTTCTGAATGTAAACTTATGTTATTGGAATAGGGCTGGAAAGCTTGTCGCCTAAGGGGAGGATTAGAGACTACTAGGAGGAGGCTTACATCATCAAGACAAGGTTGTATTGCTTCTTATTGTTCAAAGATTAATACAATCAATTGTTTCTTTCCTAATTTCACTTGTTTTAATTCCCTTTGCAAAGTTCATTGATATTTTGCATAATTTATAACTGAATATTGGTTTAATCCTATGATATGTGCAATATTGCAATTTTCATTTGCTTTATGTTTCATATTTATTGATGCTATGCTTTTATGCGTTGTTTGTTTTTGTTTATGCAAATCTTCCTTTGAAGAAACGAGGAAAGGCTTTTGAAAGCATTAGAAGGACTTCCACAGGCATTCCATAGAAAGGTTTGAGGCTCTAGCATATCTCATATACTTCAGTTGTAAATTAAGGAAAGGTAGCAGTCACTGGTTTTGTTTGTTACTAGATCTCTTTGGAATCTAGGGAGATCGCTCTTGTCCACTAGAGCGATTTGTCTGCCATAACAATAGGGGCCCACAATATTCAGTAGTAGGAGGATCACTGTCAGTTGATGTAGTCATATTCTGGAGTGATAGTTGTAGACTAGTTACAGTCAGGTGTCAAGGAGTGCAAGGCAATGTTGACAATAGAGCAAGAGGCTCAGTAGCAATGCAGATTCCTCAATAATAGTGCCAATGCTAGTAGCAGTCAGATGCTAAGGAGACAGTTGCAGCACAAAGACATAGATGATTCAATGTTTTGGATGCTTCTTAGTTCCATTGGTTGCAACAAAAGCAATAACAGTTGAGAGGGAGTTGTAGTGTAGATGCAGATTTTCTAGCAATATAGCAGTGTCAGTACCAGCACAAATGTGACATTAGAGTTGCGCAGTGGTTGGTGGATAGTGGCAGGAAGTGATAGTGGCTAGACATGAATAGCATGTATGGAGGATGATGTAGAGACAGGGTGTTGTAGCAATACAACACTAGAACATCTTCCTCGCTAAGAGGGAGTATTAGTTTTTGTAGCATTGGATGGTGTTATAGTCTTGACAACTATCAGAGAGGCTAAGAAACACTAGGACTCTAGAACCCAGAAAAGGTTTCAAGAAAATCCACTTAGAAATTCCTTAATTAAGTTAATTAATTAGTAATTAAAATTTTCCTAAGTCTAACTTAGTGAGAATGATTAATTAACAACAATTAATTGAGGAAGGTGAGATTTCCCTAGAAACTCACACGGATCGACAAGGAAATAATCTCATCCATTGATTAAGTGTTAATCTTGGTCGTTGGAGTCCCATCTGGATATTATAATAAGAATTCAATGGGTAGATAGAAGAACACACTTGAGATCAATTTCCTTGGGCAATTCGACTTTCCAGAGAGCAACAACATTATACTGGAAGAATTCGAACTAGAGAGGGGATGCAAAGACAGAGAGGGGCAATGACAGTGAGCCTAGAGGAATTTTTCCAGTTTCGAAGAGTCAGAAAGAGGAGGCTAAGAATATTCTCCAGGGGGTTGTGCTCAAGTGAGCAGTTCGATTTAGCTGAAGGGGAGGACATCTTTAGTTCCAAAGTCTAGGACCAAGAATATTTTCTAGAGGGTCGGAGAAGCATTTTCCCAATCAGCATAGGTAGGAAAGCTAGCTGGTATCTGATTTAGGAAGAGTGTTTGGCAGGCTGCACCGAGGTGATGCAAAACTTTTGCAGGCTAGTTTGGACAACTAACTTTTCAAAGGTCAAACAATGTCGGGATTACTGGAAGAGAGAGTAAAATCCCTTAGTATATTTTTTCCAGTGTTTCTCTTGGGTAGATTCATCAGTTTGTCAACATTTATTGTAATCAGAATTTCTCACTACTACTTTATAATAAAAACTCTCAACTGCTACACTGGTTTTCCCGCATTGGGTTTTTTCGAGGACTTTTGTCCAAAAATTATCCAAAAACAACATAATTGGCTATTTGCTCAATTTCTTAAAATATTAACTAAGGTTGTTTCTAAGTGAATAAAGTAAGGACAATTGATTTTTATGTGCCTTAAACTTAAAAACTTGAAATCTAAAATCAACCATGAGCAGTTGTTGGGTGCGGGATCCCCCAAGGGGAGTTTTGGGGCTTAAAGCCCAGATTTTGGACAAGAGATGTAAATCTGATGTAAAGACTCCACATTTTGTAAGCGCGGAGCGCGAAGTTCGTACATGAGTCATAGGGTTATCCGTCCACTTTTTTTAATGTAATGTTGGCTTTAGAGATCTACCTATGGTTCGCGGACCATGGGATTGTATAAATAGAGCGAGGCTCTAAGTTGTAAAAAAAGTAAAGAATGAAGGATGGAGAATTGAGTCTTGTCTGAAGTGTAGAGTTGAGTCTTTGGGTCATAGAGTAGGAGAAGGCTCTGCAGCTGAGTGTGCAGAGGCCTAGTAGTCCACAGCTGAGTGCGCGGACCCCTGCAGCTGAGTGCACAGGGTGAGTCGAGTCGGTAACCATTGAAGCATTAATAAAGAGAAGTTTCACATTAATTGTGTGTATCTATTTTTTGTTTTTATGCTTTGAGTATAATGGGTATGAATTGCATTTTCACTATTTATATGGTGCGCGAACTTATATGATTGTGTTGATTAAATAAATGTTTGATAAGTATCTGTTTACGCAAAGATAACTAATAATTGCAAGAAGATAAGCAAGATCTGTGGTGTAACTTGGGGAAATAGCTTAGATTGCTGCCATAAGCAGCGCAAAAGCACCTAAGCCCCTGGTGAGGTCTATGCGAAGGCGGTTATAACAGATCGCGATGGTATCGCAGGTAAGGATAGTGCATGAAGTGACCTGCATGAAGGTATTCACAGTTGAACTAAATCGACCCCTCAGACATCTCGAGGATGCGGAAACTTGCTTCTAGCATCCCCCCATACTGCTTTGGGTGAGACTTCAGTCAGCGCTCCGCGGACGAATGCCAAAAGGACGAGTAGTGTAGGGATTTGTTTGACTAATTAACTTCGAACCTGGGTCAGGCCCCCTCAAGCCAACAAATGGTTTCGTTGTCTGGACCGGAATCTGCATAGAGATGTCTAATGTCATATCATTAGAATCCAACTAAGAAGGAAATTGAAGGTTGGTTGGACAGGAGAATTTACGAGTTCGCGGCACAGGAGAACAGGAACCCATGACTGACAAAAGAAGAGTGGTTAGACTGCTACCTGTACAAAGATCCACGAAATCTTCTTCGCATCTTTTCCTACTGAGATGTACGAGTGGATCGCGAAGCTAGCAGATAGCCAGGGAAGGTGGAAACTCAACAATCCTATTGTGTGGACCCTAGAGTTAGTGTGAAGGTTGGAAGCATCGGAGGATAAGATCGTGTGCATTATTGATCACTGGCTCGATCGAATTATAGGAGGATTCATTACTGAGTTCGTAGTTGACACCTCAGTTAGCTACAACGAAGCAGAGCGACGCTTTCTCAAAGGACCGTGAGGTAAGTACGTAAAGTCTCTGAATACTTGGATTAAAATGCTATTGTGTGAAAAGGGGGTTATGCAATTACCTTGATGTTCGGAGCTATACGAAGCAGAAAAACCTACAGAAACGAAGGAAGTAAGGGACCAGAGAATAGCCCTTTGATTTCACCTCCGCGAGGGGACGAGGACGAGCTCGCGAAGGTCTCGCCGTGAAGTCTGATAAGGCAAAGGATTCAGCAAATACCACCCCCACCCACACCACCACCAGCTTCACCGCCTTCACCTCCATCTTCACCCGTACCACCTCCACCACCACCTCAAGTCAATATGGAAAGCACGATAAAGTTTTCTACGTTCAAGGGAGTGGGAAATGAGGATCCAGACCAATTTTGGTTCATCATAAGAGGCATATGGAAAGCGTAGGGAGTTACAGATGACAATATAAAGAAAGCGACACTGGTTAGCACCCTGCAGGACCGCGCGCTGACCTGGTATATTAAGCACTCCAATGATAATCCAAATGCAGGAATCACGGATATCCAAGAAGCGCTAAATAGATAATTTAGTAGGTCGAAGTTTGAAGCACAGTCGATCATTGGATTCAGAGAAATCATGATGCTACCAGACGAGACTCCTTGGGAGTTGGATCAAAGGTTCAAGTGTACGATTCGCGAAGCTACTATGAATCTGACGGATGGACAACATCGCGAATGGTTTGTAGCACCGCTAACGCCACATTTAAGAAGCGCATTATCGCAGAATATGTTAACGACTTAGGCAGAGGCCTTAGAGATCGCGATGAGACTGCATGACACCCCGATGCAGGATCCTAACTTGGGAGTTCAACAGATCCACGCATAATTGAACTTATGCCTTGAGATACAGAGTCTGAAACAGGACAGAACAGCTAGACCAGAAGTGCGCGAAGAGGTTATGGTGCGTAACATGCAAGGATCGGGGTCATGATAAGGACCACTACCCGGTGTTCACGAATTACCTCATGGGAGGAGGACTCATGCCCTTAAGGCCAGAAGCACAAGCAAGACCTAGTGCGGCGCCTGCTTTGTGGTGCGCAATCTGTCAAATCGGTAGAAAGCATGCTACGGACAATTGCCATTTGTTAAAGAAGTGCACGCAAAACTCGCAACAATGGTTTTGTAACTTTTGTAGGTCGGTGGGACACAATGAGCACACTTGTAGGAGTTATGAGTTGATGATAGATAGAACTCCCACCTACAGAGTTCAGGCCTAATCGTGGCCCCTAGACCCGAATGCAAGAGTGGTGCGAATAGGATTTCAGGGGCGCAGATGAGGCCGAGGTGGAGGAGGACCTGGAAGAGGTCGCGGACAGCTGATATGCTACAATTTCGGATGGCTGGGACATTATGCCCACGATTGTATGAACCTAACGCGTCTATCGTATATGTATTGTACCTTGTTTGATCATGAGACGGAAGATTGTCCTACACTGATAGCTTGGATACACGACAAGGGAACGCTACCACCTCCCCCGACTCAGAACCTGCAGATGATGAGGTATGAGCCACGCAAGGAAGATCCAAATGTGAACATTGTGCTCCAAAGTGGAATCGTGATGGGAGATGACAAAGGTAAACAGCCTAAAGATAGTATTCGGGTTCGCAAAGCTCCGGCGAAAGAACTGGAGTTTGATTTGGAGCGCACTCGGGAAACCTTCATGGAAGCTAAGAAGAGCTTCACTGGTGCCTCCATTTCAAGAAGTAATGCCTCCACTTCAAGAAGCAAGGATAAACCGGAGTCAGAGATGGACCCATCTATGATCACGATGTTCCTGGAAACATGCATCAAACTACTACGCGACAGTAAGGCTGTAAAAGGATTGCAGGAACTCATTAATAGATGTGTTGGGGCTGCACCAGGAGAACCGCGCGTAGTCCGAAAGATTGAAAATCATAAGCCGAGGACGAGAAGAGAAATGAGGTTAATTGCGCAAATTGGAGAATATGAGATAAACCAAGTAATTCTGGATTTAGGATCGGATGTGAACGTTCTACCGAAGCAAACATGGGATCGCATGGGGAGACCTACACTACAATGGTATCCTATTCAACTGCGAATGGCGAACCAGCAGAAGATAATACCTATGGGGAGATTGCAAGGAATTACTGTAGATATTGAGGGAGCAAGCGCGCTAGCAGACTTTGAAGTAATAGAGATTGTTGATGAGAGTAATCCCTACCCCATGCTCTTAAAAATTCATTGGGCCACTAACATGAATAGGGTGATTAATCTGAAGAAGAGCAAGATGATTTTTGAGAAGAAGTCTCTACGCATAGTTATACCCTTGGACCCTACTGAAGGATCGCACTATACAGAGACGGTGTGCGACTATGAAAGCGATGATGATTTGGACTGCATTTATAAGATAACAACACAAAACCAGGACTGGGTGAATCCCACTGCAGATGGGTGACTTGCATGGGAGCACAAGAGCTCTTCTACTTCGGATTCGGATGAGGAGATGGAGCGATGGCAGAACCGGTTACATGAGGTGACTACACTGAACTGTAATATGATGACAAGATCCCTGCGCTGCATATTAACGGAAGTGAGGGATCTGCCTACTTATGATGGCTTAAGTGAGGTAGATACTTTCCTAGATAAGTTTGAAAGGGAGGTGTCAGAAAAGCAACGCTTCTAGGCTTTGAATTGGGTATTGCATACTACGCCCGCGAGGTGGTGGGGTACGCACAAAACGAGCTTTGATAACTGGCACGAATGTAGAAGGATGATGCACACACATTTTGGGAAGCCTAAGATGCGATTGACAGACAAATATGATGGATGGGAGGATCCGCACACACACTTGGCCAAGTGGACGAAGGTCTATGGAAAAAATCCACAACTTGAGTGGATGCACCTATTATGTCATACCCTAGATGTTATACCCATGAATTGGTATATAGACACAGAGCTCCGCCATGGGACAAGTGATGGGATATCCTGTGCGAAGGGTTCATGCTGACCTTCAGTTTTGAGGATGGATGGGGGGACAGTATTAATGAAGAGTTATAAGAGATAAAAGAAGCCATCTTTAGGATACCGCAGGAGCCTTTAGCCCTGAGTCAGCCTAAATGGGCTAATCAGCTGAGTTGCACACTAGAATGTTATAATGTAACTACTGAAGAGGTGTTTCCAGAAAAACTAGTGTCTTTTCGATCTCCTAGTCCCACTAAGATTGGCAACTATCTTAGAAACAAACAATCAAAGCAATTTGCAATTTCCTCTATGTATGATAGACAAGAGAGAAGCAAAGGGACTAACCTGGATCTTCCGCTTGAGTCCTTGCTTGATTTCTCTCTCCCTTGATAGAGCTTGCAACTCATCTCCTACTTGTCCCACTTAGAGAATACCTGTAGAAACAAAGTAACAAAACACTATCAAAGCATCTCGATCTATGATATCATAAACAATGCAGAATCAGAAATACATTGAACATACAATGGCATTCACAAATAACAAGATTCACAAGTACACAATTGTATGGAGGAAAATTCAAAGAACTTTATTAAAATAGAAGGAAGAATTACAACCCAACTATCTGATCCAACATCATCCTCCCAGCATCAAAGCCCTCTTCAACTCATGAAAAGCAAGATCACCCAACAATACAATGCCTCTTTCTCAAAGACAAACTATCAGCGCTTCCTTACAAATTACAAAATTCCAGCGTCTAGATCTCTCAGATGAGGGATCAATTTATAGATGTTTGCAAAGGTGTGAGTCATCTCTGAGTTTTTGATTAATGTCATTCCAATTGTAGTTCTTGGTTCCACTTGGAGATTTCTTGGATCTCTTACTCATCCTTGGGCGAATTCAGAGAGGCAAGTGTGATAGAGGAAGTTTCTAGAAGATTCCATGAGCATCCACTTAGCAAACTGTCTCAAACATTTGTTCATTCTCGCTTATTGCACCCCACAAAAGGCTTCTTCAGTATGCATCACACCTGGCTAGTGTAGGAGTCAGTATGCATCACACCCTAGCAATGGAGCAGTCAGTATGGTCCTATTTTGGCCAGTTCTGAGTGGATTTTCAGGTGGAACTTCTGGGGAATGATGTAATCAGTGGACCATGATCCTTTAGGGTATGAAACAACACTTGTAGGGGTTAAAGAGCCCTTGGTTTATCGACATAAAAGATTGGGGTTGCGGTGCCCAAATATGTCTACAACAGTTGCCCCCTAAAGCATGAAGTCGTAAATCTTTTGATGTCGGGTGAAATGCCTTGTCATGAGGATCCGAGGTATTTGAACTGGAAGGTGACCTGTATAAGATACAATACAATACATCATCATCATATTATTTTCATGATCTAGCTGAGGCGGGCATTCCCATGCTCATCTTTATAAATTCATTTTCATGTACATAGGACAGATAATCGTCTGCAGTTGCAGACTGACGATTCTTTATATGTAGAGTCATCATACCTTAGCTTGGATGATCATCTGTGCAGCTTCTGTGTACATTTGATGTCTTTATATTCCAGCATATATCGCAACCCGGATGGATGAAACTATATCCAGGGTCTTCAAATTCGTTCAATCTTCACCTGATGTACAAGTCGATCCATGTGAAAAGATGTTCTGAAGTTGAACATGGAAGGACATCACCTAATTACCAGCCAATAATGTAAGTTGTTAACAGGCACGAGAAGAATAATCAATAATGATAATGATCCTCAAGGTACTACAGTACAATTCACGTGGTGTGAATATATGATCTGATGTCGAACACCACGTAAAATCTTTCGGTCGAAGGCCATTGATGTAAACCTGTCGCCGGAAGTGAGAAACTTGCCATTGAGGCATGCAAGCTTC
>APFE031617816.1:28036-71275 GCA_000404065.3 Pinus taeda | reverse complement strand
ACCGGTTCATTTTTTAATGAGCTTAAACTCTGGGGGAAACATTTGCTCATGACTTATGTTTATTTTTTAACGAGCTTGAACTATACGCTAAAACTGCTCGTGGCGGGTTTATTTTTTTAACGAGCTTGAACCCTGCGGTAACACTTCTCGCCAGTCGTATAATAAGGATGTCTCATTAAAGATGCCATTTTTTATGGGGCTTGCACCTTTTGCAAGCTTTGCCCCAGAGCCTTTTGCATGCCAGCTAGGAACGACCAACTACGCCCCTCTACTTAACTACTAAGATCACTACCAAGGCTAGGTAGGAAAATTTTACCTTTACCTTGCCGGTGCCCAGGTGGCCCCTGCAAAGATGAATGGTTTCAGCCACTCACCCAACCTAAGCGGTTGAAGTCAATGGAATCATAGAGCTAACATTAGTTGGTCGTTTCTCGCTTTCTTACAAGAGGTTTGCATGCCCCCCAGGTATAGCAAAAAATTCCCAGGTTACCATGAAAGTTCTATTCGCGTTGCGAACAAAATGCTTCCTTGGCGATGTCTATCAAAACAGACAAAGGTGAGTGGCGCTGACGCATTCCACTCACATAACTTTAACGAAGGTATCTTATTCCAGCCTAATCCCATTTTCCTATGAGGATGGGTGTGTTAGACTAGTCATATATCCTCCGCGGAAACCTACTCTATACTCAAGGTTTTCCTGTCGAAATAGACCAAGGTGCATGCCCCCTGGGTTTCAGTCATATCCTCCTGAATCACTCACGCTCATCAGGTGGACGGACTGGAGATCGATGAGAAATTCCTTGTGTGAAAAGACCATTTAGGGATGGCGTTTGACTATTTGTTATGTGTGAACCGTGGAATGACATTTGGTCTACGAGCTTGACCATTTTGCCTTCGTGCGGAAAACACATTACTCTAAAGAGTGAGGAGACGATGGCTCCCATGCAATAAATATATTCACATCCAAGGAGTAGATTATAATCCAAGGGTTCTTGAACTACCATCACGTTCATGTGAATGGTTTTCCTTCTCAAAGTAATGGGCACATTTGGAAGGATCCCTAATGGTCGACTGGTTCCTTTGTCAAAGCCTGTCAAATTTCTCATTTCAGGCAAAAGCGATGGTGAACCAAGCGCTTTCCAAGCAGTTGAGGAAAGGATACTCACAGAAGCCCCTTCATCGATGATGGTACCAGCCATGAGTTTGTACAATGATTCAGAATGGTACACTAGCTGGTAAATGGGGTCTGCCTAGTAGATTCCAGTCGAAGGAAATGACTAGGTTGCTTGGAGGTGGGACCGAATAGACGGTCGGGTATCACTCTGATGAAATTCCTTCCTGTGATAAAGGAACAGGTGGACTTCCCCTAAGTTCATTGGAGTCTGTGTTTACGAAAAGAATTTGAACGGTGTCGTTCTCTTTCTCTTCAATGACGGTATCATTTGGAGATGAACATTCTGAAGGCAAAACCGAGTCAACTACCATCTCAACCTCTTTACTTTCATCTGTTATGGATTAAGAGGGTTCATCTTCAATGATAGATGCTTCGGCTGACCATAATGACGGGCCAGGAGGGAGCCGTAGCGGTGAAGCAGGACGGTCATCCAAAACTCTTTTAGCTTTGTCAAGGAAGGGACAATGGTGGACGGTGTGATTGCCTTCACACAATTTACAAGGAAATCTAGGATTCTTTTTCTGTCCAAGTGCTTCACTTTCACTGGTTGATGGTGTGTATTCAACATGATCATCAAAGGTTGATGACACCAGATTGTGCAAACGAGAAGACCAGTCCCTTAAGATCCATGGGATGCATGGACAATCTTGGTGATAGTGGTCTCCATTGCAAATGACACAAGGAGATTTAGGTTTAGACGGTGCGGTGTGAGGATTTTCACTAGATGACGCTTGGTTGCCCCATTTTGATTTTGGCTCCTTCTTCTTATTTTATTTTTTCTCTTTCTACTTCTTCTTCTTCTCAGTTACTTGATTTTTAGCTTTACCAGCTTTATCAAGTGAAGAGGAAGGAGGAGAGGGAGAATCAGACAAAATAGAAGGTTGGTGGGAAACTCTAGTATCATCTAGTTGCTGACTTGACTATTCAGGAATTACAGTATTCTGAACGACAGAGGTAGAGAAGAGCCAAATAGGAAAACCAATCGTCAACCCTAGAAGTGACAATGTGGCCATATGGGGTGCACCAACATCTCCCCAAGAGGAGAAGGGACTAGGACTTCCTCCAAGGGGAAATCCTTGGTTGGTAGACTCCATTTTCTCAACCTAAAGACCAACGGGGTAATTTTTGATGTTATTCCGATTAAAATAAATTTTAGACGCTTTGACACAACTTGTTTTTTCAATTTTAAAGGGTCAAGAAAAAACAAAATATGACTCTAATTGCCTTCGATTTTTAGTGAGCCTGAAGTGACAAGTGCTCAGAGGACCTTTTCTTTTTAGGAGTCTAAAAAGGAGCAAAATAGACTACTCTGGAGATCTAGGTAGAGGAGATTACCAAACCAATCACAAAAATGCAGAATAATTTTTACGGTATGGCAGTCAATCTTCCCGAATGCTGTGTTCAGTGCATTGCAATCGATAGGGCAGTAGACATGGCTTCCTGAGGATAAAGGATGCAGCCTATTGTGGTCTCCCAATATATACTTGATGGTACGTGGGAGCACAAGTCCGTACTTGAACTTTTCGTCTCAGAGTGGAGGAATCACCCAACCAACAATGAAAACAATAGTTACCAGGTTTTACGATACCAGAATACGTCTCTAGCCTAGACCTCTAGATGTTGTGTGTTAGGTTCCAAAGCGTTGTTAGATTCATTAAATTTATTTTAAGTTGATCTTGCTTAAAAAAATTCCTTTCAGGTTCACCGTGTTATGTGTATACAATTCCTAAAATGCAGTCTAAGATGATAAACAAATGTTTAATCTTCTTTTGGCAATGAAAATCCTAGCTATTAAGGAAAGACAGTTTAAGAATCTTTCAACAAAGAGCACAGAGCACACGCTAAATGCACTATCCTAAATCAAACCAAGCAATCTAAATGCAAATGCACATGCATGTATTTGTTTTCAGCCTTCTTAATGTATGACTGATGATAAGAAAGCTATGTGCAAATCTGAATTATTTTCAAAGCAACAATACTCAACAAATTTCTTTTCAAAATGAAGTGAAGGTAAGAGAGACACTTTGCGATTTCGAAATGAAAATTGCTTTTCGACAATTTAAAAACTACTAATTCAAATAATATACAATAGTAACTGTATAATCGACTATCAAGAACAATGGGATTGTCTTCTATGACTGAAAATGGCAGCTATGACACTTTCAGATCAAGAAACGACAGCTCGACTATGCTACTTCTTTGCAAAAGAGAACCGAAAATGGCGCACAATACATAAAAACACTTACAGTTCTTTGCACTATGGAGGCAGAATAATGTAAGAGAAGGGGGTTTTCACAGAGATACACTGACCATAGATAGCAAAACTCCTGAATAGGACTGGAAATAGTGAGGAAAAAACCAAAGTCTGAAGGTAAAGTTAACCTTCCCTGACCATCGCACCTGTCACACAGTGAATTTAGTATGCAACGCACCTACTGCACTTGGGAAGTGCAATGCATACAGACTTCCTTGAAGGCAGGGTGTGATGGTACCAGTGTGAGACTTTAAACCAGTTTTTACTCACAATTTGCAATTCATTTTAGGGATTTAGGCCTAGTAAGTGATGTTCAGTATATGTAAATCACAGGGTTGATCTAAGGAGGTTACTAGAGCCACCACTTAGGGCAATTAGAATGTTTGCAGATCGATTGTTTAATTCATAAACAAAACCCGGAGATAGACTAAAGCAGCATTGATCTACTTTGCATTTGTATAACAAATGCAGTTCAAAGGCTAGCTGGCTTGGCTTTAGGCTCCGTCTGTAAGTTTATAAAAGAAACAAAGATAGACTAACAAACAATCTAGTCGCTCCCCATTGGAGTCGCCATTTTGTTACCAGGAGTAGTGTCCACTTGGATGCTACTATTCCCACTAAGACTGGTAGCTATCTTAGAAACAAACAAGTAAAGTCTACTTTCGTTTCCTTTATGAAAATAGATAAGAGTAGAATAAAGGAGACCAACCTTGGTCTTGCGCTTGATTTCCTTTTTTGATTCCTCTCCTTCCTGATAGAGCTTTGCCGCTTCTTGTTCATCTGCCCAGCTTCAAAGAGCACCTGTGGAATCACAACAATGTACTACTATCAAAGAACAAAGATCTATATTTATAAATAACACAGGACCCGATGTGTGTTAACCATACAAATGCGTATATAATGAAACATACAAGAATATGGAGGAAAACTTGAATAGCTTTATTAAGATCAAAAGTAGCAAGAGGATTACAACCATATGTTCTGACCCAGCATCATCCTCCAACAAGAAAGCCCTTCTTCACCTCAAGTAAGGCTTAGATCACCCAACACTATGAAGTTACACCAGAAAACCAACAACACTTCTCTACAAGATACAAGATTCCAGCCTCTAGATCTCTGTGATGAGGGATCCATATATAGATGATTGTAGGGAATTGAGTCATCTTCTGGGGTCTTGATTAGTGTCCTCTCTCTGATAGTTCCTGATTCCACTCGGAGAATGATGATCTCTTACTCATCCCTGGTCGAAAACAGAGAGGCAAGTGTTAGAGGGGAAGCTTCTGGAAGATTCCATGATCTTCCACCTCACAATTTGTCCCTTCCATTTGTCCATTCCCGACCATTGCACCCTACAAAGGAGCCATTCAGTATGCATCACACCCTTTACACTGGGAAGGTGATATGCATCACACCCTCTGCACTGGGTATTTAGTATGCTCCATTTTTGACGATTTCTGAGCAGGTTTTGGTGGAGAACTTCTGGGAGATGATGTAATCAGCTGACCTTGTTCCTTTAGGCAGTGAAGCAACACTTTTAGGGACTTAGAAGCCCTCAGTTTATGGACATTTATGATTGGGTTTGAAGTGCCCAAAAATGTCTATAACACCAAGGCTACCAATATCAAGTTCCAAGCCCTTTTTTTGAGTTATGAGGGCTTATTTATAGCAAATGGGATGAACTTTCATCTCCCTTTGTGACCTTTTAGTTTCCCTCATGACCTTAGACCTATTTTGTCCTTATTCTAACTAATGGCTCTTCATATTCCACATTTGACTCTTGGACTTCCACTTACATTTACACTTTTATTATTTTCTAAAAACAATAAGACAAAAATCCCCACATAAGACAAAATGGGCTAGAGCCTAATAAGACAAAATTGTATACATCATGATTGATTTTGAGGAAACTCTAGCTCAAAAACTTCCACTTGTAACTATGTTGTTACATATTGGTACCAAGATTTATATTGTGTTGTTATGTCCTCAAACTTGGATGGAAGATTTAGATTATATCAGACTCTTGCATCCATATAATATGGGTAGATAGTTTTGGAACCAAATTGAGCTTCATTCCATAATATGAATAACTTCGTATTTACCTTAGCAAATCCAGCTACCTACAGCTACATGTTCTTCCTTGTTTTCTCCAAGTCATCTTTGGTAATAACCTGCTTCAAGTTTTTCAAGTATTCTTGGATATCCTTCCTGATAACATTTTTGTCATTTGTCTTTGCAAATTCTCCAACATATTGAATCGTTTCTGCTCTGACCAAGGAGTCCAAATTGTGATATAGTTTTGCATAGGCAATTATAATGTTGGCCACATATGTAAAATCATTCTGACCTTAGTTTTTTCCAACTCTGCTTCCTATCTTGTTTTTCTAGCCAACTTTGATGTTGCATTCCTATAGTTAGTGCCCCATTCTTGGATCACATTGATATTTGCATCAATTACCTTTAGAACTTTCACATTCTCCTACAATCTAGTTTGCATGTCATGCAAGGGAACCATGACCTTATGCGAAGTGATCATCTCTTCATACAGTTTTCTCATGGTGTCTCCCAATGATTGAATTTAATCATATATCTCTACTCACAGCTCCTTCAAGTGATAATCATTTGAAGACAATATTTGGTTCTCATTTGGGAGATGATCAATCTCTGGTTTTGCAGTAGTTAGATCATTTTCCAATTGCTTATTCTCCTCCATCAAGAAAATTGTATTCACTTTTAAAGTTGATGCAAAGGCCAAATTTGTTGCTACAATTGTCTTTAGATTTCTCTTAGTGTCGGTCATAATCACCCTCTTTGTGTGAATGGAAGCAGAATGAACCAGGTCATTAGAAAAAAACTTCTTCTTTTCTGGTATTTTATGCTCTTTAGTTGATCAAAGGTTAGGTTGGAAATATCCATGACCATATCTTCATTTGGAGGAGATATTCCCATTTCACTGAATGGGATGTGGCCACCTATAAGAGGATGTGAAGGTTGATCGCTGACTTGTTCTATAATGGGAACAATGTCGGCCTCTTGATTTTCCTCCTCCCACTCAATATCCATGTCTTGGGCCTGTATCTACTCCTCAATCTCCTGTGTAAACTCTTCTTCCTGCTTTTTCCTACCTCCTTTATCTTCCATTTTTTTTTGTTCCTCTTCAAATTGTTTTTGTCTTTCTTCTTATTCTTCCTTCTTTCTTTCTTCTTCCTATGTATGAATATCTTCTCTTTCTTTCATTTCCTTATCTTCCTTCGACATTCATTCCTCCTCTTTATTTTTTTCTTCATCATGCCTCTTCTCTTATTCATGCTCCTTTCTTTTTAGTTTTTATTATAGTTTTCTACTCTTCTCCACTGCAATAGCAACTATCAGGATAATAAAATATGATTTTAGTTTCTGTCTCTACTCCAATTATGTATTATGCACTACCTTCCTCTTTTATTTGATACTAACTAGAGTGGGCACTTCCTGCTGCTTTCCATCCTGAGAACACTCTTCTCAAGTACTGTACTAGAAGGGTCTGCCTCTTCGCCTGGTGCTTCTAGTTAGGAATCATTATATAAATTATTTATTTTCTTTTCCTCTAATCTAGAATAATATTGACATCCCACGCAAAATTCAACTTAGCACAATGTATTTTTCACACTCCTCTAGGATCATATATGTGGAATCTCATCTTTCCAAACTTAAGGATTTCGAGTCGTTCTACTTCTGCTTTTATAGCCTTTAAGCTCTTGAGCACATAAGATCTCACCTGTAGAGGGAAGGAAGTCGAAGGTGACTTCTTCTTCTTTTGCAAAAACTAAGAAAGACATGTCCTAAGGTGATAGGAAACCTCCTGCATGACCTCCTTATTTGTCACATATCTCAACAAAGGTTGTGGAGGTCTATATGAATCGAATACTCTAAGGTATGTTCCATCAGGTGAGGTAAATGAATCTCTACTTCTGCCATTGTCTTCATTTCCTTGTGGGGCATGCAAAAGGAGCTTCTTCCTCAAAGATAATCTGATACAAAACCTTGAAGAAATGCTTAGGAAGTTTTTCATACATTCCCCTGTAACTGTACGTTGACAAAAAGTTGCAATACCCATGTATAGGGAGGTCTCTGGGAGACCAATTCCATTTTATACTAGGGAATTCATGGCAAACACATATTCCATCAAGTAAATAGGAAAACATGAAATATTGTGGTTTCTTTCCTTTAGGTGGATTTTTCGCCTTATTCAAGTTGATTTGTAGTTGTTGAGGCACTAGATGCGACCAATTAAAAATCATCCCTTCTGTGATAATCATATATAACATATAGATCCATCCTTCCAGGAAGGATTCAATATTCCTGTATACATAGACTCAGTTGCGCATGGCCATCAGCTACTGATATATTGTTTCTGAGAGACTTGTTTTTGTAAGTATTGCTTGGCTTCTGGAAAAATTTGGTTGGTTATTTCCACCATGAATTAATCACTTCTTTAGTATTCAGATAACTCCAAGATGCATAGAATTAAGAATATAAGTATTTCTCAGGCTTGGGTAAGTTGAAAATTAAGTGAATTTCATGTGGTTGATAGGAGGCAAGTTGTTCCCCAATGATGTTGTTTAATGTCATGCTCTTGGTGTCTAGACCCTACAAAATCCACTTGATAACATCTACACACGAGAGAATTAGATATTTTCAGGCCACCTTATGGAAACCCTATCGATGTATGTTCATATGTACTTCCCTATCCTCTAACTCTTCATTGAATTATGTGGTAATAAATGCATCTTTGATGGTGATCCATGTGACAACAAAATCCCTCTCAATATAGCAATGGTTATCTGATAGGATAGGGACTCCTGTCATTCTACTTTCAATGGCCTATTCGACACTACTTTCTGTGGCCATCTTTGATGATGATTTCTTAGGAGGCATGGTGCTACCTGATGATGAAAGAGTGATGTGTTTAGGATCTACAGTACATGTTGCAAGAGATGCACTCATGGCGATATTAAGTTAGTTCAAAGCGATTAGCTAGAAAATCAAATTTCAAGCAGAAAAACACTCACTTAGGGAAAGGATTACATAATTTAGGCATCAAGGAGCCATACTAAGCACTGGAAATGTGCATTATGAAATTGTGGAGGAAGAGTGTAGATTTTTGGGTTGAAAGGGATTTGACTATGCATTGGATCTGCGTAATGCACAATTTCTTGTTGGAAAGGAGGCATGGATTGCACAGTGCACAGTTTCAGCTGACAGACAGGGGCCATTTTTGCATGGGATTACAGAGTGCATAGTTGAGGAATGTTGTTGATTGTGTACTATGCAGTTTTAGCTAGCAAGGGAGGGCCTCTACCGAAAAAGATTGTACAATGCACAGTTGGAGAGGCCAACAAGGCTCAAAGATTGCGCAATTTCTTCTAACATAGGTGAAAACTCTAGACTTGTTACCGAAGAGAGGCAAGGGTGTGGATCAGCCCAATAATTAATCAGATCAACCACTAACATCAAGAAAATAATATAGTGAAAGGAGAGGAACATGCATGCATAAATACATCTAGCAACAATAACTACTGGTAGGAAAAAAAACAATAAACATGATGTGAAACATGTAAATAAACTCTAAAGACTAAAATAAATCTTGTAGAATTTAATAATAACATAATCACTACTTTTTACAAGAAGAATCGGGCAAAATAACACTTGCAAACACAAAAGCAACAAAAGCAACAAAAAAAGCAGCAAAAAGTGACACTTGAGAAACTTACCCAGAAAAGCAATGCAAATGGGATCCAAAGCTTCTTGAATTCATGAGGATGGCTAGGGCTCTAATGGAGAGTGTGATAATGAGATATATGAGCCTTTCTTATATAAATTAGTGCTCATGAGATTAGGGTTAGGGTTTTTTCCATGCATGCCTAAAATCAAAGAGGGACTAACACTTGTCTTTATGTCAAACTTGGAAAATTGTGCCACGTTGTTGGATGGACATGTGAAACTCCTATTTTCTAGGAGTGTGCAATTGAATAATCTCGGAGACTACATAATTCACTAGCTTAAGAGACTACGCAGTTCCCAGTGACAAGGGACTGTGCTATTTTTTTGCACAGTGAGTTGTGTAGTTTCATCTCATAGTGATGATTGCACAATTTGCCTTCATAGTAGTTGCATGCCTCCATGATTACATAGTTCAATTTCATAGGGATTTGTGTAATTCTCTATGATAAAGGATTGTGCAGTTTTTCAAGACAAGGCATGCAACCGGTGCTAGATCAGGACAAGACTTAGCTTGTGTTTTTGAAGTGTTTTCTTATCTTTGTAAGTTGTGCAAATGTTGTCGACAAGACCTAATTATAGTTAATACATAAAGAGACTAACATGAAAGAATAAGTCATTGTGACACTTAATAAAAAAGAAGAACACTTGATGCCAATTAAAATGACAATTCTTATGATCAAAGGTAGGCTCCAAAATCAAAGTGTAGGCAAAATTTTAGAGGGGGGTTGTAGCAACTACAACAAGTTGATTATAGTTAACTAATTTAAACCATGTAGATTATTGTTGGTTGATTATTGTTAATGATTGTAGAACATGTAGGCAAGCTTTTATCATTTTTTATTATAGTTGATTATACTTATTTTTAATCACTTATTTTATTATATAATTTAAAATGATGACATAATATAAAATAAAATAAATTATCTTCAAAGAGCATAGTTTGATCTATTTATTTCATTTAATTTTTTTAGAATATGAAAATTAATAAAAAATATGCATATGGTATATTTATCATTGTGATATTTTGCAAATTAATTAAATTAGGTATAATGCACATAGTTGGGATTTTGTATGAATTCAAAGTTGTTTAGTGAACATACTTTTTATTTGCAACCTAATAATATACCCACAACAATATCCCAAGTAATGATAGATTCTAACTTATTGTTTTTATCTTAAGTTAGTTACATAATGAAAATATATAATATACATCAGAATTTTAAATAACTTTTTATTTATTATAAAAAGTGTCAAAGAAAAATCCACATTGTTGTAGATGGTTAACATTGTCTATTTATCATCGTCTTTTTATTTACAATTTGGTATATAAAGTGTCCATAGTAGGATTTATAAAATTGATGTGGACCCACAATTGCCTAGTAACTTATAAAAAATTTAGCCACCAACTAATGATGCTCTATGAAAAATTTAGTTCATGCTTTTAAGCATTTACTACTAATGATATTATTTCTGGTGCAATTTATGATGTTAGGCCATTTTAATTTTAATTTATTTATGCTTTTGCTAATTTTTTGTACACAAAGTATACATAATAGGATTTGAAATTGCAACTCAAATTAAACTGTTTCATAAAATTAAAGTTAAACATTATATTATAGCTCTAAATTTGAATGAGTGATCCATCTCAAATTTAATTTAAAATCAGAGATTTCATTAATAACATTATTAATAATTCTATTGATAATACATTTTGTAAATCAAACAATAATAACAACATGGTTTGAAAATCATAATATACAAGAATGATATACATATCAAATATATAAATCAATAAACATGAGAAACATACATGTGATAAAATATTTCAAATCAATAAACATGTTATATATACATCTGAAGTCAAGTATACAATGATATGAAACAACACCAAAGCTAGATGCATTAGTCCTTTTGTTACTTGTAATACTAGAAGGTCTATTAATGTCCATGTCAAACAAAAAGGGAATCAAAGTAGGAAATGCCTATCCAACAATAGGTATATCACTTGATATTACCATGCCATGTACAAAATCATGAATAAAATCTCTTGGCATAGGTGTAACAAATGTAGAGGAGGGGGAGGTAGTGGTTGGAAGGTTGAATCTAGTGTGGTTGTTGACACATTTGAAGGAGGAGGTGGTGGTGGTCGTGGTGGATCAGTGGATGGTCCATATGGTGATGCTTATGTCGGAGGAGTAGGAGAAAGTGTGAAATGTCTCTCCATAAACAAGTATATCACTTGATCTAACCATACCACGTACAAAAACATGAATAAAGTATTATGGTATAGATGTACTAGAAGAGGAGGAGGGGGGAGTAGTGGGCGGATTAATTGAATCTAATGTGGTTAGTGACACATCTAGAGGAGGAGGTGGTGGTGGTGGATCAGTGGATGGTCAATATGGTGATGCATATGTAGGAGGAGGAGAAAGAGGAGTGCTATAGTTTTTTTGGAGAAAAGGTCTTCCAAAATCCACTCATATGTAATATGTTGATATAGACCAAGTAGCAGTTGATTATACACTAGAAAAATAAAACAACATGCAAAGTAATGAAATCTAACATAAGATATTCAAACTACAATGGAAAGACAAAACATGAAAAGAAAAGAGTTTGGGAAACAAGAAATATATTTATTAATGTATAAGGGGTACAATATCTCCCATGGATACTAAGAGAGATTTTTGGAGGAAATTGACCCTTCGATTTCCTAAATGAGGTTCCTCTTTCCCTCTCTTGCAAGTGTAATCTCTCCTCAAGAAGCTTCTTGGACACTCTTGAAATATGAGCTCCAATATCTAAAGAAATGTCAATTGGGAGGCAATTTAGGTAGCATAAAATTGAAATGACCTCCCTCTTCTAAATGGTCCCCAATGTAGTAGTTGTTATAGGCCAAGGTCTGTGGCTTATCCCAATTTGGAACATTGAATAGATTTTATCTTTGAGTGAGAATCTCAAATTGGTGGGAGACAAGAGGAGTCCTTTAGGGGCTCCATTACTCCTTATTAATGTTGTAGAGGCTCTAGGCTAAAGTTACTGACCTCATATTTTCACCTAGAAGGAATCCTTTAGGGTGACTTTCCCCGGGGATCTCTTAAATGCCACTTCCTATGGATCATGTATTTATTAAAGAAACATTTGTGTGGATCCTTAAAAACTTGAAAGAGTGGATTTATGTAGATTAATTAAATGTGCTTAGTGATAAGTAATCATCTACTTAGGAATGCTTAATTTATTGATATTTGTGAACCGCTTTATTTTGATGATCTTGATATATTTCACCCCTAATTAGAAAATTTTCATGCACTTTTTTGGTGATAATATTTTTCCCCTTATGTGTGAGTTTAGGAACGCATGTATAGCTAAAATACATCACATTTGTTTGCCTAACTATGAGCCATGTTTCTTATGGGGAGAGATGCCCTAGTCTGAGAGAGAGGAAGGTTCATGAAGAATAAACTATGGAATTATTTTCCAAGAAAGAAATGTCGATAGTATACATACGAGGCAGGCATGCCCCATTTTCATGATCGTGACTATTAAATGATGGTTACACTAGTATAAAAGAAAGATCTTGTCAAAATTTTTGAGAATAATTATTGATACTATAGTAGATGATTGTTTTTCCCTCGGGGGAAACTTGATAGAACAAAGTAATAATGATGTACATGGCCCCTTGTACCAGGTGTGACCAATGATGATGATATTGTCAATGGAGTGTTGTCAGCCTGGTACATGGGTCTTTGACTAGAATGGGAAACTGTAATTGTTATAAAGTATGACCCATCTTGATTTGAAACGGTGTTAAAGTCGAACATCAAGGAGGACAATGAATGCAATGGAAAATAATGATTAGCACGGGATCATTCTAGGTTCACATTAAAATATGGTAATGCAAGGCAAGGTGTACCTTCCTTTGTAGAAAATGAGAGGCGATGTCGACAAAAAGGGAGACGCAATTGTCTGGAGGAAGAGGTTCTCTGAAAAATCCACTTGAAGAAAATTTAGATATTGAACCATGACGAGGTGCATATTTCATGGTAGATGAGGTCAATAGAAAAAAAATGGAGACTGCATAATTCCCATGGTTGGAGCAAAATGGTGGTGGAAAAACTAAAAACAAATTGTTGTATGCATGCCCTTGAAGTCAGAACAACATTCAAGGGAGTGACAATTGATTTCTTTGTCTGAAAAGAGTGGATCATGTTAGTGTCAGTCTTTGTAGCCTTCCTCCAGTGATCAAATATGCTCTTACAAAGTGGTCTCAGAGTGTTAAGGTCAAATTTTGTCATTTCAGTGAGTCTTCAAGCAAAATTTGGTCACTAGGTATTTGGTCCAGGGTTTGTTTTCACTCCTGTCAGATTTCTCCAAATGTCGGTCCATGTCACCATTCAGCTGATTGTACCATTATTCAGGGGGTTTTCATCATCATGTCAAGTCCCAATGGGTCATTTTACACCTTGTTCATGCTTCAGTTGCGCCTAGGTAAGGTTCATTTCCCTCTCTTAGGGTTTTGAAGGCAATTTCTCTTGGACAGTCAAATCATCAGCAAAAATTTTATCCTGATGTTTATACACCTTCCCCTATCCTTAATGTACCTTATTAAACACTTCCCATCACTGAGATCCCTCAAATTCCTCCTTTTTCCACAAACCTTAATTTCTTGCTACAACTTGACAATTTTCTAGGTTGGGTCTGTGTTTAGCCTTTTTGGACCCCTTACCCTCAATCAATATCTAAGATTCAACTTTCCCATACTTCCTAACATCCCTCCCCACCTCCCAAAATTTTTCAAGAATTTAGAAGCCCCTTATCCCCTTCATTTCGATTCATTTCGACAAATCCCTTGTTCCACACATTGGGATAGGTTTCACTCAAATGCTGTTTCTGAGAAATAAAAGATGAATTTGGGAAAACTGAGAGAAATTTTTGTCCACAATAAGCCAAGGAATAAAAACCTCCTTCAATTTTTACACAAGTGTCATGGTTTTAGAGAAATGTCAAAAATATCGTTGCCTTAGGAGAATTGAATGCACCTCTGAAGTGACCTTGGGAAAATCAATATTTATCCTAGCTTGGTTGGCCAAATGACTTTCTTGATAAGTCACAACTATATTTCCAATGAGCTATCATGAGATCAATTTGGAGTTGAGGAAGACTTTAAAAAGTTGACTGCAACAGCACTCTGCCTTGAGGCAACTTCATTTGGCACATTTTGACCAGTCTTGGGAGATTTGATTTTTGACAGGGTAAATGAACTCCAAATTGAAAAATTCTAGTTGGGTTGGAAAGTAGACTCAAATAAATTTCCAACAAGTTATCCCACGCCCAATTTCGACGTTGGGAAGGTCCTCAAAACTGGTCTGAAATAAGGTGCTATGCACATAAATTTTTAACACATGGTTTTCCTCCCTATGCTCCGTGCCACGTGGCGCTCGCTTTTGCTAGGGAGCTCCAAATTACAAAAAATTTACATTTCTAGATTTATCATGAAAACTATGGTTTATTTTTTATGGCCAAGAAATTTGGGCAAGTTTTGGACCCTCAAAAGGTCAAAAAACACTCAAAAATGACCTCACTGCCCCTATTTTGACACACAAGAAACAGTCTTGGGAGATTGGATTTTGGAAGGGGAAAATGACATCCAAATCCAGAAATTCCACTTGGGTTGGAAAGTAGATAGGCAGGGCTTTCCAACGAGCTATAATGATCTCAATTTGGGCTTCTAGAAGTGCCTCAAAATCAGCTCCAAAGTGGCGTGATGCATAGAGAATTTGGGCGCGGCGCATAGAGGATTTTGCCCTATTTTTCACCCTTCAACGCAGAAATTCGGCCAATTTTGACTAGTTTTACTTTTTGATGTAACTATTGATATATCTTGATGTAACTTGATGACTATGATGTAATTTTGGCACATATTTACTTGTCCTAGAGGATTCATTCACTAAAAAGTGAAAATTAAATGAATGAATCAATTTCCTAGCATATAGAGGCAAGTTGTTTGATTGCCTAGATTTCAGTCCTTTGTTTAGAATTGGTTCAAACAGCTCCTAGAATGATAAGATCAACCCCTAGAGGCAAGGGAATGGGTTTGGCTTGTATATATTATGTAATTTCTAAGTCATTTTCATGGTTTGACACTTGGGATTGCTTGGCATTCCATTATACATTTGATTTCTGCATTTTTGGCAAAGGAAAGACCAGGGTTTTGTAGCACTTGTTGGGATCCATGTGGCTCCATGTTTTGATGGTGTTTTTCTCTATGTAATTGTAAGTTCACTGATGTTTATGTGTATCATTTTCCCTTCTATTTGCTTCTGAAATTAAACAAATGAGTGATTAAGGTAGAATTCATTGGACTGTTGTGCTTTGCCTTGAAATTTTGTTTAATTTTCAATGTTTTCATCTGTTTGAGGAGGACTCTTGAGACTGTCTTGCCCTCTTCAGCTCCTCAGTAGTATTTTCAATCCATTCATTTAATCTAAAGCATCTAAACTACTACCTACCTTGCCCCAACCGGAACTCTGCAAAAATTTGGCCTCATCCCGGACCCAAATTTGCCTTTCCCTTGATTCCAACAAAAACCCCCAAAAAATCAAATCAAATCCTTACACTTCATACCTAGCCTAAGATCAGTTGTTAAATCAGTCATCTCAAGCCTCGTCGATTATATTTTGTTGGGATTGACCCGCAGAGAGCCCTCTCCTGTCCTCGTAGGGCTAGCTACGAGGCTGAGTGTGATTTGATGTGGACCTAGAAGCTTACCTTTTCAGCCTGAGGTAAATCTAGGCTCTAACATAGTGGCGACTCCACTGGAGAAAACATTGTTTGTGTGTTGGTATTCTTCATTTTATAAACTACATACGGAGTCTGAAGATTAGCCAGGTAGCCTTCGAAACGCTTTTGCTTTGCATTAGCGCAAGTAGATAAAAGCTGCTTCAGTCAATCTCCGGTCTAGTTTATAAACTGAACATCTGATCTAAACGATCACCCTAGTACATGTATCAAGTTAGATCTGATCGTTGATGGTAAATAACAATTACACACAGCAAGGCTGAAATCATTCATTGTCGACTCCAGTGTCGAAGAATCCCAAGGTTAAGACATTTTATGGTGACTCTACTCTTCAAAATCCAGTAGCCTGAAGAATCGCTTGGTGAATTCATTGTTATCAAAATGGACTGGCTTGCTCGACGATATGCTCCCATGAGCCGAGATCACATTCCAGGTTTTCCAAATAAAATTCCGAAGGTAGATTGGCAAAGGAATTTGCCTATGTTTAAAGATGATGATAGGAAGGATGCTGCTTTACATTTGGTTAGCTTTCACATGCATATTCACAAGTTGAAGGTTGATTTTCCTAAAGATTGCTTGATGAAGATATTCTTGGCCACTCTGGAAGGTGAAGCCCAATCTTGGTATGAAATTTTGCCACCTGCTTGTATTTATTGTTTGAAAGATTTTCATACCATGTTCTTTGAAAGATATAAAGAATCTTATCCATCATTAAATTTAGTTAAGGATTGTTGCAAACATGCTTATAGTTTTATTGAAAGCCTTGAGAAATATTATGAAGATGATAATTTCATGGATGATGAGATCATGGAAGCCCTATATGAAAATCCATTTCACCAGCATAAAGAGAGCGATACTTATCAAGATGATCAGGAAAATTTGCAGAAGGATCAAGATCTTAGTACAGTGGAAAATGATGAAAGAGAAGGTTTTATTTCAGGTCTGTCCAGAGAAGAAGACAACATGCATGAAAGTCAAGTTTCACTCTAGGAATGTGAGAAAGTCAAGTCATATATTTCAAATCTAGATTCAGATCGTGATGATGAAGATTACCTTGTTTTGAATCCCATGAAGGAGAGCTCTGCTATTGAGATTATCTGGAATGAAGAAGACAAATTTACTGACCCAAGCTTTCATGAGGAGGTAATCCAGTCATTTCATGGAAAACAAGATGGGATCTTTGTTCAAGTAAGTGAAAAGTCTTCTTTTGATAACTCAATGGTAAATGATAATTTGGATAATTTGATTGCCATGTCATATGAAGATGATCAACAATGTTTTCAAATTTCAAAAGATCAAGGAATTAAGGACTACAATTCAGGTTTTTCATGTTTTAAAATGTTATTTCAAGAAGACAATACTTGCTTGAGCAAAAGGAAACAAAAATTCTTATCTCCTCTGTCTGAAGATGAGATAGATCAACTCCTGAAAGGTCATGTTACAAATCAAGTTAACGCATATCTATAGTGTGCACATCGTCAAGAAGGTGATGGTGGAACTTCTTCCTCTTTTGAAAATGATGAAAGTCTTGTAATTAGCTTTGTAGATCAACAACAAACAGATAATATTTTCTATCATGTTTGATGATCTTGAAGATTGTTTTCTGTTCAAGAATGACCTTTACCATGAAATTGAGGAATATGAGCCTGTGAGAGACAATATGCCAGAATTTCTCATGGTCAAGGAATTTACAGTTAACACTCAGATGGCAGAAACTTATACCTCTCTGTGCCTTCCTATCACTCAGCAACCAGTTGTTCTTTCAGATCAGAATGAAGGGATTACTTGTATTTTTGTTGTTGGATCTCAAGACAAGTTAGTGCTTCAGGATTTTCAAGATCCTTTTGGCATTCTTTTGCAAGCACCAGAGAAGATGAATGTTGGCTAGTTTGTTAGCATAAGCATTGGTTTCAATTGTTATTGTGAGTTGCCTACATGTACATCGTTCTGCCTCCTCGAGGAAAAAGAGAGCAGAATTTCATTGAGTAACCATTTGTTGGAATGGTTACATTGGAAGGCCCACTTCACATGATTGTACATATTTCATCAGTAAGCAGGTAGTCATCGTCATGATTTGAAGCCCTCAAATCTCGATGGACTGCTGCCCTTTGAAAGCTTTGTAAGTACTTGTTTTAGTTAAGTTAGTCTTGAGTCATTTTTTGTTTCAGTCAGTTTAAAGACAGTTTCAGTTGAGTGTCCAGTTTCAGCTTTTGAGAGTCTTGTTTCAGTTTTGGATTAGTCAGTTCAAGTATGAGTCTTGAGTCAAAGTTATTGGTTTTTGGGTGTTTTGAAATTATTGACTTCATTGCTCAATGGATAAGGCACTAGTCTGCTCTCCCAAAGCTCTGCGATTCTTGGCACCTCCAAGGAGCTACCATCCCCATTGGAGCTAATGTTAGTGTCAGTCTTTGCAGCCTTCCTCCAGTGATCAAATATGCTCTTACAAAGTGGTCTTAGAGTGTCAAGGTCAAATTTTGTCATTTCAGTGAGTCTTCAAGAAAAATTTGGTCACTAGGTATTAGGTCTAGGGTTTGTTTTCACTCCTATTAGAGTTGTCCAAATGTCCGTCCATGTCACCATTCAGCTGATTGTACCATTATTAAGGGGGTTTTCATCATCATGTCAAGTCCCAATGGGTCATTTTACACCTTATTCATGCTTCAGTTGCGCCTAGGTAAGGTTCATTTACTTCTCCTAGGTTTTTGAAGGAAATTTCTCTTGGACGGTCAAATCATCAGCAAAACTTGTATCCTAATGTTCGTACACCTTCCCCTATCCTTAATGTACCTTATTAAACACTTCCCATCACTGAGATCCCTCAAATTCCTCCTTTTACCACAAACCCTAGTTTCTTGCTACAACTTGACAATTTTCTAGGTCGGGTTTGTGTTTAGCCTTTTTGGACCCCTTCCCCTCACTCAATCTCTAAAATTCTACTTTCCCCTGCTTCCTAACATCCCTCCCCACCTCCCAAAATTTTCTCAATAATTTAGAAGCCCCTTATCCCCTTCATTTCGATTCATTTCGACAAATCCCTTGTTCCACACATCGGGATAGGTTTCACTCAAATGATGTTTCTGAGAAATAAAAGATGAATTTGGGAAAACTGAGAGAGTTTTTTCCACAATAGGCCAAGGAAGAAAAACCTCCTTCACTTTTTACACAGGTGTCATGGTTTTAGAGAAATGTCAAAAATACCGTTGCCTCAAGAGAATTGAATGCACCTCTGAAGTGACCTTGGAAACTCAATATTTCTCCTAGCTTGGTTGGCCAAATGACTTGCTTGATGATTCAAATGATAACTAGACACAAAGCTATTTCCAATGAGCTATCATGAGCTCAATTTGGAGTTGAGGAATACCTTCAAAGGTTGACTGCAACAACACTCTGCCTTGAGGCAACCTCATTTGGCACATTTTAACCAGTCTTGGGAGATTTAACTTTTGACAGGGTAAATGAACTCCAAATTGAAAAATTATAGTTGGGTTGGCAAGTATACCCAAATAAATTTCCCACTCGTTATCCCGTGCCCAATTAGGACACCGGGAAGGCCCTCAAAACTGGTCTGCAAAAAGGCGCTACACACAGAAATTTTTAACATAGGGTTTTCCTCCCTATGCGTCGCGCCACGTGGCGCTCGCTTTTGCTAGGGAGCTCCAAATTACAAAAAAATTACATTTCTGGATTTAACATGAAAAATTATGGTTTATTTTTCATGGCCAAGAAATTTGGGCAAGTTTTGGACCCTCAAAAGGTCAAAAAACACTCAAAAATGACCTCACTACCCCTATTTTGACACACAGGAAGCAGTCTTGGGAGATTGGATATTTGAAGAGGAAAATTATATCCAAATCTAGAAATTCTACTTGGGTTGGAAAGTAGATAGGTAGAGATTTCCAGCGAGCTATCATGAGCTCAATTTGGACTTCGGGAAGTGCCTCAAAATCAGCTCCAAAGTGGCGCGACACATAGAGAATTTGGGCGCGGCGCATAGAGGATTTTGGCCTATTTTTCACCCTTCAGCTCAGAAATTCGGCCAGTTTTGACTAGTTTTACTTTTTGATGTAACTATTGATATATCTTGATGTAACTTGATGACTATGATGTAATTTTGGCACATATTTACTTTTCCTATAGGATTCATTCACTAAAAAGTGGAAATTAAATGAATGAATCAGTTTCCTAGCATATAGAGGCAAGTTGTTTGATTGCCTAGATTTGAGTTCCTTGTTTAGAATTGGTTCAAACATCTCCTAGAATGATGAGATCAACCCCTAGAGGCAAGGGAATGGGTTTGGCTTGTCTATATTATGTAATTTCTAAGTCATTTTCATGGTTGGACACTTGGGATTGCTTGGCACTCCATTGTACATTTGATTTCTGCATTTTTGGCAAAGGAAAGACCAGGGTTTTGCAGCACTTGTTGGGATCCATGTGGCTCCGTGTTTTGATGGTGTTTTTCTCTATGTAATTTTAAGTTCACTGATGTTTATGTGTATCATTTTCCCTTCTCTTTGCTTCTGAAATTAAACAAATGAGTGATTAAGGTAGAATTCATTGGATCGTTGTGCTTTGCCTTGAAATTTTGTTTAATTTTCAATGTTTTCATCTATTTGAGGAGGAAACTTGAGACTCTCTTGCCCTCTTCAGCTCCTCATCATTCTTTTCAATCCATTCATTTAATTTAAAGCATCAAAACTACTGCCCACCTCACCCCAACCGGAACTCTGCAAAAATTTGGCCTCATCCCTAGACCCAAATTTGCCTTTCCCTTGATTCCAACAAAAACCCCCAAAAAATCAAATCAAATCCTTGCACTTCATACCTAGCCTAAAATTAGTTGTTAAATCAATCATCTCAAGCCTCATAAATTATATTTTGCTGAGATTGACCCGGAGAGAGCCCTCTCTTGTCCTCGTAGGACTAGCTACGAGGTTGAGCGTGGTTTGATGTGGACCTAGAAGCTTACCTTTTCAGCCTGAGGTAAATCTAGGCTCTAACAGATCAGATGCAATACAATGTGATGGGTAAGGGTGGAAAAGGGTCACAATACAAAGCTAGTATTGAGTAGATGATATTAAATTGTAAGTGTTCTAAATGAGGGCGACTCGAGACTACTGCTAGGTAGTATGTGAAGAATAGGGTGAGTGGGGATTTTCTTGTTCCAAAAAAAAATTGTAAACTTTCCAAAATAATACAGTGGTGGTTTGGAATGTACAAAAATGCAAAAAAGTTCCCTAGCATTCAATATCATACATGAGGGTGAAAATGATTAATTATAGATGGGGGATTGTCCCATTGGCTAGTCTTGCTATGGGGGCAATGAATGGAAAATGATCATGCAAATAGTCTCCTTCTTGTGGGGGTGTGAGAGGCTAAGTGTAAGATGTGGTGGTGCATTGATGATGATTAAGCTAGTAGGTTCCCATGAATAGAAATAGGGAGAATAGCAATAAACAAGGATGAAGCATGAGCTAATGACTCAAAATATGTGAATATATTGTTCCCAAGCTCGGTAATATAATATAGATTCTAGTAATGTGAAGGGTTCTACTATCTAGTGCATTCCATGGGGGTGAAAACACTACGGACCAAACATAAAAGTTGTATCATGTGCTGGTGGAGGATGTCAATAAACATGGTTGGAATGTAGGGTGGCCTATGGTGAAATCAAGGGGAATGAATGGGACAATGAAAATGTATCAAAGAGAGGATTTACCATGTCATTCAAAGAAAGTGATGGCTCAAGGGAAAGTTTTCTACCTTATGTGTGGGGCATCAACACGAGAAAAAATGGATCATGCAACCATGATCCAAAATGATTCAAATTTATGAAGGAACAAAATTAAATATAGATATAAACTAAAACATAGAGATACAATGAAAACAAAACTTCAATTCATTAATAATAAAGTACTGAAAATTGTTTACATGCAAAATGGAAATAAACTAGCTCACGTGATGTTAGCTTATCTCTGAGAAGATATGTGATGGATGCATGCCTTCCGAAATATGTTATAGTGAGACTTGAAGGCCTATTTATTATTTATAAATAATTTAAAACCATAAACATCCAAAAACCTAAATTTAGGAGATGAAGCGCCAAAAGTTTGTGGACCCCGTTGGGGTAAATTGGTACATCATCTCCATTTGACACACACGATACCTTATTAGAAAGATCTACCCAAGGGCTACAACTTTATACTACAAAACCCTATTGGAAGCTACAATTTCTCTTGTTTTCCAAAAAAAAAAAAAAAAAAAAAAAAAAAAAAAAAAAAAAACCTCGTTTAGGACCTCAAAACAACTCTGAAATTTCAGGACCCGAAAAACTACCAAAAATAGTAAATTGTGCTACAATTAAGGAAACTGAAAGAAACAATGGTGGGGTTCTAGGTGAAATAGGCGAGTGGCCACCAAGATCAACCTAGATAAATCCTCCCCCCTTAGGAAGCAATGGTCCCCATTGTGTTGAGTGCCTCCATGAGATGGGGAACTTTCGTTGAACTTGGTACCTGGTGAACCACTTTTCTTCATTTAGAAGTTGGCCAACTTTGACAACCCAATATCGTTGGATCTTCTGATGGTGAGCGTTCTTGATCTGTGATTCCATGATCTAATCACTTGTGGCCTATTCCATGCATTCTGGGTTTAGCTCTATTGGTGTTAGTTGTTATGTAATGTCTAATGTGTCAAGTAATGCTAGAAAGCATGGTTGAAGGAGATTCACATTGAACACTGGGTGCAGGCCAAGGAATGCAAGAATGTTGAGCTCAAAAGAATTGTCTCCCACAACCTTGATGATGGTGTAAGTCCCATATTAGAGTGGCTTGAGCTTCTGATGGGATCCGGTAAGGCATTCTTTCTCTAATGAAACCAAACTTTGTCGCCCACCTAAAACTTGTGTGTCACCCAGTGTTGATCATGTCATTACTTGTACTTGGAATTGGACTTATCCAAGATGTCATGTACCTTCTTGCAGATGTGTTGGATGCGTTCAATAAATCGATTTTCTTTATCATCCTCAGACTATAAATGTTTGGATTTTTTCTATCTAGTTACATGAGGCTTGGCAACATCAATAAGACATAATGGCTAAAAACCCAGACCCACTTGAAAAGGATTGGGGTCAATCAAGCTATGGAGAGATTTTTTTTAACTGCATTGCACATATGGAAGGCTCTCATCCCAGGTTCATGGATGCTTAGAGTTATACATGCGTAGTATGTGAACTATCATCCTGTTGACGAACTTTGTCCAAAAATCAGTCTGGGGATGGAATGCAGTCGACTTGGTGAGATTAGTGTCCAATAATGTCCATAGGCTCAACCAAAATGTGCTCAAGGACCTATTATCCCAATCTGATATAATGGTCTATGGGGTTCCAAAATGTTCACATACTCGTTCAAAGAAGAGTTTGGCAGTGTCCTTTGCTGTGATACTCTTCTTGGAAGCTGCCAATAAGGCCATCTTAGAAAACAAAATTCCATAACCACAAATATACAGTCATTACCATGCTTGGTAGGAGGGAGGCCTGACAGATAGTCCATGGAGATGGATTCCCAGGGTTGGTTGGGAGTAGGAAGAGGAGTGTACATGCCTTGCTTCTTGATGGTTGGTTTGGTGATGGCACATGTAGTTCAGGATCTAATATATTTTCCAATTTCTTGTTGTAGATTTGACCAATAAAAATACTTATGTTGTATGACCACAGTTTTCTCTGTACCAAAGTGTCCTACAACCTGATTTTGGTGTGTCTACCAAATCAACTGGGCATGCTCACTTGAAGGAACAAAAAGGTGGCCCAAGTGGTATAATAATGCATCTTGGAGGTGGAATTCTGGAACTTTATTTCCATCCACTAGCATCTGGTATGTGGTGAAAATTTTTGGATCATTTTTGTACAATTGCAGCCATCCAGAGGTCTCGTGGCCACAATAGTTCAGAACAATAGCCAATGTTGCAATTGGGGGCTAACAGAGACAATCTACAACATGATTGGTGTTATGCTTCTTATATTTAATGTTCAAGTGGAATTTTTTCAGATATGTAGACCACTTCTAATGTCAATCATTCTGCCCCATCTATGTGGGGTATTTCCAAATTATATAAGAAAGTGTCTCATTGTGATAGGCCATTGGATGCCCCTGTTGGGTGAGAACTACATTAATAGCATAGTCAGAGGTGCATGTCTCAATTTCAAATGGTTATTGTAGGTCTCACGATGTGAGTATAGGTGTAGAGAAGAGAAGGTGCTTTAGCTCAATGAATGCCTTATGTTGGGAATCATACTAGAAGAATTTTGCTTTTTCTCTGCCCTTGGTAACCTGACTTAGAGGCTAAGTGATATGAGAGAGTCCCAACATGAAACTTCGATAAAAATTGGCAAGGAACAAAAATTTGTGAAGCTCTGTTAGAGTGGGTGGGGCTGGCCAATCCTGAATGACTTGGATCTTAGCCAGATCCACATGCATGCATTTCTCATAAATGAAGTATACTAGATATTGGACTTGACTCATGCCAAATGTGCATTTCTCCAAGTTGGCACATATTTTGTGTTGTTGTAGGGTTTGAAGGGCATGTTTAATGCGTTGTACGTGTTCTTCCTAACCCTTGTTGAAGATGAGGATTTCATCTAGATATATAACCATGAACGAGTTGTTGAAGGGTCGCAATATGTCATCCATCAGCCTCATAAAGTTGCAGGGGCATTCGTCAACCCGAAAAGCATGAACAACCACTTGAAAAGGCCCTCCTTAGATTTGAAGGCAATCTTCCATACATATGTGGGTTCTATTTGCACCTGGTGATAGCCATACTTCAAATTGATCTTTCCGAAATACTCAGACCCCTTGAGGTAGTCAACAAGTTCATCAATATATGGGATTGGATACATGTTCCTAACAGTGATTTTATTTAGTGCATGATAATCAATGCAGAGTCACCAGGTTCCATATTTCTTTTGTACAAGTACAAAAGGGATTTCAAAAGGTGCAAAACTTGGTCGTATGTACCCTTTTTGCATAAACACGTGGATCTTCCACTTTATTTCTTCATTTTCAATAATGGAGAAGTGGTATATCGGCCCAATTGGTAGAGGTTCTCCAAGAGTTGGATCGATCGAATGCTTGACTTGACAGTGCAAAGGTACCCCTGTGGGCAAGGAGAATATGTCCCTATATTCTTCCACAACCTTATCCACCTGCTTCAATTGCATGGTGGAACCTTTCCTTAGGGCCATGGATGTGGCCACTATATTCCCCTTTCTTTGAGTGTGATCAGAGAGAAAACAAATTTCCCAGTACGGGAGATGATCTTGCTGCATTTCTTAGAAGAGATCAAAGAGATGGCGGTAGGTGGGGCTACCTCCGGCATCTTGTATAACTTATTTACCAAAGTAATAATAATGGTGTGATTCCTGGACTCATACACAACATGACGCTTCCACAAGTATGTTGGGCCTAATAAAACATCACAGACTTCAAGAGGAGCAACATCACACACCATCTCATCCGTCAAGGGCTTGATGTTATAGGGAAGGCAACACTTCTAGATGATGTGAAGATTTAGTCCTTGGTGAAGCGACCTGATGGGGTATGGTTACAGGTGTGTTTTGGTTGGTAGGCATAACCACTTCATAGCCTCTACTGAAATGAGGTTCTTTTAGCTCCCACTATCAGCAATGAATTGCAAGGGAGAACCCTTCACCCACATCTGTGAGTGGAAGAGACACTCCCCCTCCTCTGGATCTTTGGGCTCAATCTTCTGGACCTTGGTGGTGGCAATGGTGGAACTGGGTTCTGTGCCAATAATATTCTTCCCCTTTTCATTCCCCTTGTTGGGTTCTAGTTCAAAATCATAACATGCATCAAACTCTGAAGCTTTCAGCTCGACCACTAATGACTGCTTGGTAAGACACTCATTTGTGTTGCCAATGGGGCTCTTATGGAACTCACACCACTTTCTCGTGTCCTTATTCATCTTTTTGGTGCCATTATTTTCTTATGACTTCGATGGATGTCCTGGGTCACTACTCCTTGGCTATGCCCTTTATTTTATGGTTTAGGGGTGCTCTTTCCCTGCTTCTGATTCACAGATCTAAAGTCGCGTTATTTTGTTTAAATTTTTGTTCAATATTGGTAGCATATAAGTATGTTGCACCACGCAAGGAGATGTCTAGGAAATCCATTTCTTCCTAAATGTGTTTGTGCAAACGGCTACGATACTTGAGCACTGGATGTCACCAAGATTCTTTTATAACAAACTTTGTGCATAGAGTATAAAAAATATTTGTGAACTCATGCACATTTTGCTCCCTTTGTTGTTGTAGTGTGGTCCACTAGATGCATATGTCCTCATAGCTACCCAAGGGGTAATACTTCTCCTTGACAACATCTCGAAAAGAGTTCCAAGAGGGGGTGGTTGTAAATAGAGAGGGTTCCTTGGCCCTTTTCTCACAATAAGTTCTCCACTAGTCCTTGACATGGGGGCCAACCTTAAGGAGTGAAAAAATAATTTTCTCCCTATCGAGGAAACTATGGACCAAAAAATAGCCTTCCAAAAGATTCAACCATTTATTTACAGCAGCTGCATCTATTTTGCCTTCAAATATAGGGATATCAAATTTCACTTGTACCTTGAGGCGATGGCACCTCCAAAGTGAATGCTAGATTAAGATGTGTTGTCGGTGGGCATCCACCGAAGGATCTAGGAAAATTTTCCCACATCTCATTCATTTGTTTCTCGAGGGATTGTTTGAGCAATAGTTTGATAGGATCTACTTCTCCCCCATATGTCAGTGTCAGCAAGGAAGGTATTGTGAAGGCTCAATCAATTCAAGTCCCAACTCCTTATACCCCAACCTCATTGGGGACATGTACATAAAAATAGAGAAAGAGAAAACCACTCTGATACCATTGATCTATATTTATGAATGAATGAAATTAAATATAGATATAAATGGAAGCACATAGATACAACGAAAACAGAACTTCAATTCATTAATAACAAACTACTTAAAATTGTTTACATGTAGAATGGAAATAAACTAACTTAGGCGATATTAGCCTATCTCTGAGAGGAGATGTGGTGGCTACATGCCTTCTGAACTATGTTAAAATGAGGCTCAGAGGCCTAATTATTATTGAGAAAGAATGGAAAACCATAAACATCCAAAAATATAACCCTAAGAGATGAAGTGCCAAAAGTTTTTCGGTCTCGTTGGGGTAAATTGGTACATCAACTTCTTGGGGTCATAAATTTGGCATACGATCTTTGTTTGATGCGTATGATACCTCATTAGAATGATGTATCTGAGGACCAAGAATTTCGACTACAAATCCTTGCCACAAACTATAATATTTCTCGTTTTCCAAAAAAACGTCATTTAGGGCCTCAAAACATCTTCAGAAGTTTAGGACCCAAAAAAATGCCAAAAATAGTAATTTTTGCTAAAATTAAGGAAAATGAAAGAAATAATGGTGGGGTTCCAAGTGGAATAGGCAGTTGGCCACCAATATCCACCTAGACCACAAAGACTCCAAGATAAAGTACCATAGATATGCAATAATCCAAGCCAACATTGTAACACAATAACACTAAAGTACGGTGCACTTGAGTAAAATCCCAAGAGTGACAAGGGCCCCACGAAAAAAAAAATATATGAATAAAGGAAGATGTTAATGTTGAGTGTGAATTTTTCTAATCCCAAACATACAAATAGTTTGGAAAACAGATCTTGTGGGATACCAAATGTTCAAGGAGAATTTGGATGGTCAGGCATAAAAATGGGGGTGGATCCCAACATGCTACCTCATTTGGATGTTGGTGAGGTTGTAGTCAAAGAGTGAGATCATGTTCATTCCAAACTTTGGAGGCTTCCAGAGGACCATTTGTGTTTGTGTGAGATACAAGTGAGTCCTGAAACCTGAAACTTTTGAATTATGTATTAGGGTAGGAAATCAATACAATCAAGGGGGTTATACATACATTGTTTATGTCTAGGGCCCACATTCATGTGGGCAACTGAAGGGGAGTCACAATGACCCATACGTGGTGCAGAAAAAAAATTGTGGTGATGAACATGACTATGTATATTAGAACTACATGGGTAACCATGCAATGAGGGTGGGAAGCATCATCATTAGAATGCTCCGCATATTTTTTCCTTTGGCTCTTTTTTTTGATGGCTAATGGCCAAATAGGTACACAAAATATACATGATATATGATATACAATTTATGTGCCATATGTGTCTCTTATGTGGTGTGATTTTTATTATGTGATGGATTTATGATATGTTGTATGATGCTTATTTATGTTTCATGTTATATGTATCCTGATGGTTTTTATGATTAATGTGATGCTTTCAAATCTAGGATATGATTTGTTATGCGGTTGATGATGTGGCTCTGACTCTGTGGTATATGCGAAAATATGATGTGGTTAAAACTTCATACTAACAACTTGGAATGCAAGTACTTTCTAAAAAAGTGAGCATCATTAACTTGAAAGGAATGGTTTAATTGTGTGAAGACATGTTGAGATTCAAGGAGCACATGCAAGTGGTGAATTCCAAGCTAGATGGAATTGTAATTGGCGTGATTGTTGGTGGCTAGCTTGATACAGACTCTGCTTTTGTGGAGTAGGGTATAATCGGGGGAGTAAATGGCCCATGCTATGAAGGCTAGGTTCTAAAAGCATCGAGAAGAACCATCTGTGAAACTGAGTAAGTACATTGGCGGGTAATCCATCTACAAACCAATGAAAAGGTAGAGATCAAAGTGAAGTTATTTAGGATTTCAACACATTAGAAGCACAAAAAATATTATACAATAACAAATAAGGGACAAAAATGATTATCATCAAGGATGAAATTTTTTGAAGTAGATTCCATTGATGAGGTCTTTGAGACATGTTTCATCAGACTCAACAAGGGTGTATGCCCCTTTAAGGAGGAAGTGTTTGAAAATGTACTTCTTTTTCCATAATGTTTCGAACTTCCCAGGACCCAATGTGCCTATGCTCATGACATTGTAACAAAGGGCTAAGCCACTCACTAAATTCATGCGGTTAACATTGTGGTCAAATGCTTTTTTGGATAATTTATTAGTGCCTTCATTGTGTTATAGAGAAGAACAGTTATCTTCATTAACATTTTCCAATTGGAAGAGGCATTCTTGAAGGTAGTGGCATCTAGGAGGAGTTTAATAATGTGCAAAAGTGGGGATCTCACATTCTATAGGTAGAATTGCTTCGATCCCATGTATGAGGTGGAAGGATGTGAACTAGATGGAATTTTGATCAATGTATGGTACACCCATAAGGTCAAAAACAATATGTGATGCCAACTAGTTTTGTTTTTTTTCACCACATGTTGTAACATTGTTTTCACAACTTTGTTAATAGCTTCAGATTTTCCTTTGGATTGGTGATAATATGGTGAAGTGAATTCATGGGTGAAGCCAAGGAGAGAAGACATTTCTTGGAACACCACATTCTCAAAGTGTTTGTCGTGGTTAGACACTAGTTCCTTAGGGACACCAAACCATGTAATAACATGATTAAAGAAAAATTAGGCCATGGTGTTGGCTATGTTGTTCAATGTGGGAATGGCCTTGGCTCACTTGGTAAAGTAGTCAATAGTGACTACTATGTATGTGTGATCATTTTTGGCTGGTGGATTACAAGTCATGAAATCAATGCCCCATTTGCACAAGGGCCCTTCTACAATAACATGATACAATGGAGACATAGTGGCTTGTTATTATGGGTGTAGAGTTTTCACTTTATGCATCATTTGATTGCCTTAATGCAATCTCAAAAACATGAAACAAAAGAATAATTAGTGCAAACAAATTTTTGTGTGGTTGACATCTTCGATAGATGTTTGTTGCAGGCCCCACTATGGTATTCATTGAATACTTACTCATGTTCTTGAAAAGTGAGGCATTGACATAAAATGGTATTGATGCCACATTCGAAGAGTACCTCTCTAATGAGGAGGCAACTTTTAGGTAAAAATTGACTCAGTAAATTGAGTCAACATTGCTCAATCAAATAGTGTTAGTTTTGGGCCCATGGATTGCATGTAATGAATTATTTAAAAGGCTTGGGAATTGTTCATCACAAAGGCCAAGGAGGTGAGGGATGAAAGCCCAATTGGATGGCTTGGTCAGGTTTTTCCCGAGGGACTAATGGAATTATGTTAGTGAGTTTTTCCCCAGGTTGGGTTTTTCTAAGACAAAATTGTGTGTTTTATTATTTGTTTTATTACTCATAAATATATATATCTCAAGTAATTGTAATATGGTATTAAAGCTAGAGAAAAACTCCAAGGAGAGTGGTATAATGTTATGAGCCATGGTTGTGAGCTATAAACATACGAAACAATGTTGTAGCAATTCCAAAGTATGGCATGTGATAAAGGTGGGGAGAAGAGCTTGACTGAAAACAAAATTTAATGGCATATTTATTATCATAGAAGTGTGCCCATGCAGGAAGTGAATGCATTTGTAATCCCATGATATTGGGGGTGATAAGTGTGCCACTGAATCAAAAGAAAGATCAAAGTATAACAAGATCGAAGGGATTTCAGCTCTAGATATTTCTAGAAATAAATCGTTTTGGAATAATGCCACAAACTACATTGATCTATGAATTTGATCATTATGAGACATCTAGAAGGAGAAAAAATTGTTCTAAACCTTCTAGGAGAAGCACTGATTAGGGAGATAAATCTAGGATCAACATAGACATATAAAAGAAGTCAAGGAAAAGTATTGACCAGTGGGAAAAATATGGACCAAAATGAGATCGTCGTGTAGCTAGGTGAAGGTGCAAGGAGGAAGTGATGGCATGTGACCAGGTGAAGGTGCAATTAGGAAGTAATAATAAGTATCCAGGCGAAATAACTTGAGGTGAAGCTGCAACCAAACATGATATTTAGATTGATTAATCAAGTGTTATATCTCTTTAAAATAGATCTATGACTAAGAGTAGCAAGAGTTTTAAGTGAAAATAGGACACAAATCATGGCTAAAAGGTTTTGAGAGGATGGAAGAATACTAGAGGGATTCTCCTAAGAGGAAGAATTGTGTTTGGAATTCGGATTTGATCTTCTAACTAGAAATATAAATATCATTTCTAAAGAGAACATTTCCAATGGTGGAGTGAAGAAAATAGCATGGCATGATGATGCTATCATTGACACCGAAAAGGCTAATGATGAGCTTCTAGTAGAGGGAAGTGATGCGGTCACCTGAGGGTCATACGAAAATCCTTTATGTTCCATGAACAAGACCAAGGTTCGTATACATCAAATCCATAATAAATCATACATGATGAAAATTCCTATATTGGAGGCCCCCTATGGTTTAGATGTCACAAATATAATATATGAATCATGGGGAACGAGATAACATTACATGTTTCCAATGACAAGGTAGATATGGGGAAGGCCATTAAGTGGTATCTTCTGAATGAATAGGATCATAGATGGAGGAATTTGAGTGGTGAATTGATATAGAAGTTAGGTTAAAGGAATGGTCCAAAGCATTAGTGAATACATGGAATTCTAGGTCAAGGAGAGCATCAGAATGAAGGGGCTCAAAGTGTGGAGAAATTACAAGGTAAGAGAATGACAGCTTAAGTTCCAAGAGAACAAAATAAAAAAGATATATTATTATAATCAAGTTCAACATTTTTTATTTCATATAAATGGGCTTACTATATCTGGTAAGGCATGAGTACCCCTAGGACTTAAACATAGAAAATGGGGGTCATGAAAAATTAATGGATATCATGGATATAAATTTTGAAGGGGGAGGGGGGGGGGGGGGGGGTTTATAGCCTAGAGGTGAGTAGGTTGGCTCACTTGGCCAATCTAACTGCATTTGTTCAAGAGAAACCTGAAGTCAAGTTTTAAGGGGGGATTGTCAGGTAAAACTTTACTTAGTAAAAGAGTCAATGTTTCTCAATCAAACATAGGTAGTCTTGGGCCCATGGTTTTTTCCCATTAATTGCATGTAATGGAGTCTTTAAAAGGCTTGGGAATACTTCATTATAATGCTCTAGGGAGGTGAGCGGTGAAGGTTCACTTGGCGATTTCATCTGATTTTTGGTCAAGGGACTAATGGAATTTTATTAGTTGGTTTCCCCAGATTGGGGTTTTCGTGCGTAAAATTTGTGTGTAATATGTTGCTCCGTTTTTAAAATTTGTTTTTTCTCTCAATAAATTTAGGTTTCTTTCTGATAATTTTAATAGTAGGTTTTATCCATACATATATAATTCTTGCAAATAAATTTTCAATGAAAACAGGAAATATTCAATGGAAAATACACACATTAACACAAAGATTTTATCCTAGAAACCCAGAACTAGGAAAACTAGCAAAAATTTTCCATATATATTCTTTATAATGTTACTATACAATATGTATAGAATTATGAACCCCCAATCCATTCACACTATATTATAATACAACCATATTTCTTTTGACTGTATCTACAAAAACATGTGAAAAACTATCGTGCACCTGAAAACGCTAAAAGTGAAAATTGTGTGTCGAAAACCACCGAAGAATGGACACAAAAACTACCCTGGGGCCCCCTATGTGTGTGGTGCATATAATTCATGTAAAGAATTTAATACATACCCAACAATAGAGAGCTTCTTGGTGGTTAATATATTTCCAATCATCTCACAAGAGGTGAGGACTGAACTTTTGGGTTCATAAGTAGATGAGAATATCGTTATACCAAGGATCATCAAACTAAATAATGAAGAGATATTCATTAGGGAATATGTCATCAAACAATGGATATTTGGTATTAGAGGGTAATTCAATGATGAATTCTACAAGTATTAGTTCCTTCTTTCTCTTTGGAAAGGAAAACTTGAGGTCAAATTCTTAAAGAATGACCATCCATCGGGTGCATTTATGGTTCATCATTCTATGTGGGAGAAAGTATCGCATTGGGTTTAAAATTTCAACTACTTTCATTGTCCTAAGGATAATGAAGTGTCGTGTTTTCTGGATTGTGAGCACTAATGTATGGGTGATTTCTTTGTTTGGTTCACAATGAAGGGTTGGTCTGGAAAAACATTTACTCATGTAGTAGATGACATGCTCTCGATTTTCATCCCCTTCTTGGACTAAAACCCCTACGATGGAAACCTCAAAGGATGATAGGTAAAGGGTATAGTTTTTATAATCATGGGGAACTTAATGGTGCTTTTGATAACACCTCCTTTAAAGCATATAAATATTTTTTGTGTATTCATCCCATTGGAAAGTGATATCCTATCAAAGGAGTTGTACAAACCTATGAACACAAGTGGTGCAGTAAGGGACAAACATTACAAGAAGTTGGTATTTCCTTGAAAAATCTACAATTAGTGTAGAGTTATGGGTGGGGAGATCTCACAAATTTCTTGAACCTTGAGGGGTTCCCATAATTTCATGCTAAGAAACAATGAATCCAATCAAGCATCTAGTAGATACGTAGAACAAACATTTGAGAGGATCTAGGTAGAGGTCATATTGATGACATAATTAGAAAACTATATGGATATATTCAAGATGTTGAGTGAACTACATGGAGAGAGAAATGATATCATCCAAGTAAGTGAGGATGATATGATCTAGATCACGAAAGATACAGTTCATGGTTCAGTAGAAGTTGTCGTCAACATTTTTTAGGTCGAAGGGTATCACTCAATAAGAAAAGGTCCCCTAAGGGTTGTTAGTAAGGGTGATATTGTATTGATATGTGTGGTAGATTTTAATTTATTTCTAGCCTAAGAAGTCATACATGAAGGATAGAGCTTAATGTCCAACACACGCATCAATGAATTTCTCAATGAATGGTGTGGTAAAATTGTCCATTGGACATGCTTTATTCAAATCATGGAAATTAGTATAGATATAATGATACCTTGTTTCTTTATGATATGGATAAGGTTATAAACCAATTAGGTGTAAGAAAAAGGGTAAATGAACTTGACTTTATGCAATTTTTAAATTTTGACATTGATAGCTACAACATTAGATTGGTGTAGAAGTCACTAATTTTAGTGAATAGGAGAAGCATCTAGCTATGATTCAATGTGGTGTTCTATAATGGTAGGAATAATATCAAGTATTTTTTTGTATGACCATGCAAAGATGTTGCAGCATTCCTAGAATAATGTTTTTAATGTGAAAACATCTTCAAGTGAGCAGGTTAACCCTAGTATTATCTCTTCAAAACACAAGGCTTATTCAAAATGTTGACCTTGGTGGTAGGATATATATTGGCCATATTTCCTTCTTCGAAGGCATTTGGTGCTAGAATAGGATTTTTAAACTAATCAACATGGACCAAGGGAATAAAGTCCTTTGTTTCTATTGCACATATATTATTCATAGTTGGTGCAAGAGAACTAAAGGCTCCTTTAGGTTAAGAAAAATAACAATGATGCATGGAATCCCAAGGACACTAAGGTGTTGTCATGACTTCAAGGATGTCTTCATGATAGTGGAAGAAATTTTTGAGAAATATGGTGGCATCGTAGATAAGTCATGAAGCGGTGGTTGGAACATGGAAGTACTAATGGAAATACAAGCATGTGATATCATGGTATATTCCATAGGGTTGATGGAGGATGACACAATGTATAGGGGGTGGGTCCACCCTATCCCACTTGTCACTACCTTTGTATTGGGAAAAGTGATCTCAACAATGTAAAATTATGAGGAAATTTCTAGTATCATTACTCCCATGAAGGAACAAATATAGTAGATATTCTCATGATTATTTGTGTCATTAGTACTAGATTTTAGAGGAATCTCTTTTTGTGGTCCATGTGGGGGGCTAGGTTGAGCCTCTAATGGTTATTGATGGGCCTCCAAATTAGACACAAATTAAGGCCTAGCTAACCTTTCCTAGGCACATAAAGGCTATATTAAATCTCTTCTTCTACACATAGTAATATTTTTCTAATTTTAATATGTTCTTAGGAAGGTTCAGTGATAATTGTATATTATGTGCCTAATATATTTAGTTTTGTAAAATATTGTGAGAATATTGGGCAGATTATAAAGACTTGGAGGATGAGATAATATAGGTACTTTCTCCACGCTATAGGAGGATTAATATTGGATAATAAATGAAAAATAACATCATGAAATTATTGAACAAATTTGGAGTTCCACTGATTGAGAAAATCTAGGAATTTGTTCCCTATCATTTAATGCAAACTCCTAGTGTTGGGAACTAGATCCACTTTTTGAGCGATTTTGGAGGGAAAGTTCTCTCCTTTCAAGGAGAATGATTCATCATCACTTTGTATCAGTACCAATTTGAATTTTCTCTAGGGGCATGTATTTCTTAGTCTTCTTGTGGTGAAAACTTGTCGTTTAGTAGCTCCACTTTCATTTCTAGCAGTGATGTATTTGGATTGATTCAAATAATGGCATTGCGTGCCATTTTTAGATTATAAAGCTTGGTTTCCTTCACATGAATCTGAGTATCCTTCGGCTTAGCCATCCCAGGAGCCTCACCTCTTGTACAATTTTTTTATTTCCTTTGAATGTCTTTTTCACTTGCATCACTTATTTCTACATTTAGTTTTCATGCCTCTTTTGTTGTAGGTTACATTGGTAAAATGATTGAAGTGAGTTTTTTTGTAGGTTATTTAATTATTCACAAGCATGATGCATCCTTAGAACATATTTGAAAATTCAAATTCATCATTGAGCTACTTGGATTGGTTTACTAGTTCACAAATCTAGAATTTCTGGAAGTCTCTTGTAGCAAAATAGTAGTAATTTTATGTTATTTTTTAGAACATGTTAATGAGCTTCATTTGAGTCAATTCCACTTGTTTTGAATCATTAAAACATCCAATTTAATAAAAAAATTCACCTTGTATCATTCTCACCTTGATTAGTTTATGCATTTGGTAGGTTAACTAGCTCACTAGTTCTAGAATTTCCAGTTTTTATAGTTGTAATTTTCTGCTATTTTTTAGTACATGTTGACAAGGGTATTTTGAGTGATTACATTTGGAATGGAGTCCTATTATATCCTACTTAATAATAATAAAAAAACCCATATCATTTTCATTTGATTTTCGTATGCATTCACCAAGTTATCTCGAGGAGTAACAGTCTTGTGGCAGTTTGTTTCAAGATCTTCCTTCCCCAAATTCACTCCAAATTCATGATAGAAGAATATTTATAGCCTATTAATGCTATGAGGCCACTTTGGTTGATATGAGGCTTGTTTAGGTCACCATTTATCTCTTACATTGCTCACATATTGAATGTTGATTTCTGCAATTAGTCTAGATTTCCTTCCCGCAATTTACATCATACAAAATGTGATTTCCTTGCAAGAATAATCTAGGACATTTTTTTTCCTGCAAAATAGAATAAATTTCCTTTCCAAAAAGATAGATTAGATTTTCTTAAGTTTTCATTATTCTTTAAATTTTTTCAAATAGAATTGATGTCCTTTCTACCATTTACTTTCTAGCAAAAGTAGAATAGGTTTGTTTATTGTTATTTACCTTAGGATTGGTGGCTTACGTAGATCTTTTCTGAATTGAAGTTGCTTCATTGCCTTCTTTAGTTTCCATCAAAGGGAGTCAGACTAGGAAGAGGAAGGTGTTTGTTGCACATACAATGTTGACTTCTCTTAAGTTTGTACGAACACCGGGTTCATAAGTTAAGTTGGTAGCCTTGGGAGTTGCAACATTCTTGTTGCAATACCAAGGCTCGTCACTTTTTAACGTTGTTGCTTGGGAGGTGTCAAAACAAACACTCTCTTGTTCATGGAGTGATTCCCTCTTTATTTTCTACAAAAAACAAAAAAATTGCATTAGGCATCACTCGTTGCATTACATTATCATTCTTATTCAAAAAAAACATTAAAACAAAATATATTTCTTCAACACCACAAACTCCCCCACTCGATCATGTGTGGGTAAAATAACAAGGTGTGGTAGAGAAATTAGGAGGAATGGTTCAACCCTACTTTGTTAACTCATATAAATAGTATATGACCTACCCCTCCTCTTTCAATATAAGTTAAAATGCACAATTTCAACCTTTCTATCCACCTATCACCTCACCTAGGTATCCATGGTCTTATCCTTCCCAATGGGGCGATCCATATTCATGGCCTTATCCTCCTCAATATGTCATTCATCCATATCAACACCAACATCCTCAATGGGTAGATCCATATTGCCCTCAGTATCCTCGATATCCTTCATACCAAACTTAATGCTATCCATCCCATCTACCTCCACCATAGTCATTTCAAAGACCCACTCCCACTCAACTACCTGCACAATTATTTCCAAACCCAAGCAATAAAGTAACTCAACCCACTTACAATGTTGAGATACAAAATCTCCAAACAAATTCTTTTGATCCAAATGACATTCATCTTGGATCAAAAAGAGTATTGCAAAGAAATTTTGTTTCTCATGTTGAACACCAACATCCAAAAGAATAAGATTTAGAGGAGACTAAAGAATCATGGACTGCATTTGATGGAGAGCATCCATTAGAGCATGAGATTGAATAATTTCAAAAATGCTTATCATTATATCATTTATGTGTTCAAAGGGTTAATCAGTTAATAGTAGAAGATTTGAATGGCATAGAAAAGGAAGAAATGAAGAATAATCGAAATAAGAAAGTGAAACAAGGGCATCACAACTATATTGAACTTTGGTTCCTAACAGTCACTAAATAGGAGCACCATTCTCTTCAACAATGTTTGGCATCATTAAAGTCAAAGAAATTGGTCTCTCATATTCAGGTACATGTCAAAGCATATGTCTCAAGCCTACACATGATTTTATTAATCATATTTTTATGCTCATGGCTCCATTGGAGGTATTCCTATACTTGAAAAATATTTTCTTTCATTCAAGTAGAGTAGGATAAAAGAATAAAAGAAAAAGAAAGGAAAAAGAGGAAAATAAAATAAAAGTAAAAAATAAATTCTCAGGTGAAAACCTCCTTTGAGGTGCCTGAGATTGGCTCATTAATTGAAAACGTCCATGAGGTGGTCAATGGGTTGGAAAAAAAGAGAAAAATAAAAGATCATAGGTGAAAACCACCTTTGAGGTGCCTAGGCAGATCTACTAGATGAAAACCTCATTGAAGCAACTAGTAGGCCTAAAAAAATGAAAAAATGAAAAGAAAAAAATTATTTTCTCCATGTATTTCTCTCTAATGAATGCATGTGCTCTCCAACCTTTGTAAGCAACAAAAACCAGTTAGCACCAAAAGAAAAAGTTGATCAAAAACATAGTCAAAGAAAGACAAACTTGGGTTTTCTCCTCCTTTTCCTAGATGCTCCAACAACACCAAGGCCATGTCTATCCAACATCCACCCATCATTCCCAAACCTTTCCCATTCATTTTCCTCGTTTTCCTAAAATGCTACAAGAAGGTTATGTTTTGCTACAGGACTGACAAAATACACAGGGAAAAAATTGTTTTCACAATATCTCAAAAACCATGCATCATTTTACTGATTTGTTTCATGGGGATATGTATAAGGATGACGGTAACATGCTCAAGGAATTTAAGTAAATTCCCATGCACACTTTTTTAGAAATTGGCTTCCACCACCTATAGCTAATTTTATTTTTTCTCGATATTTGTGCATCCATTGGCCAAGATATTTTATGGGGAGGTGCATAAGGATTATGGAAACATGCTCAACAAAATTAAGGTCAATCCAGTCTACCATTTGAGAGATATGGATAAAACAATTTTTTTATAGGATTGTCTTGTAGTGCTATAGGACTATGATCAAAATAGAAAAACTGTTCAGATCTAATTTTTTCATCTAGGAAAAAGAGGAGGGGTCCACCATATCCTCATCATTCATTTTCCACATGACTTGACCTCTTTTCCACTCTCATTTCCACCTATGTCCATCAAAAATAACACTCTTCACCCCTTCTTCCATCTCTTCTACCGAAAAAAGGCCTCTAATCCTTGTCAATAGATTACTCATGAATTATCACTATGTTTAAAGGTAGAACATGAAGCAAATTGTGATTTTAGCAGGCTATATGTGGCTGCTACAGGAAGACACAAGGTCTTGTAGTCATCTGAACATCCCCTATTAGACCATAGCTAGAGTACAAGATCCAAATGTCAAGCACCATGGAGAATTTAGAGATGATAACATTGATTGTTAAGTATCTGCAAGACCTTTTGTTAGTTGCTACAAGATTCTTGATCACTCAGCAAATAGAAACCTCTTATCCAAAGAGCATCAACATGAAGGATAGACCTACATCATCAAGCATTAGTCAACAAGAGAACATAAAAAATACATACGTTTCTCAAGAAATTGCAGAAGTCATGCACAACACCCTTACCTCTATTTAGAAATGACATATGATTAGCTACAACACTCACATCAAGAGCATATCGAAAGAAAAGAAACAACAGCAACAAGAAACCCTAGAGCACCTCTAGCAGATTATCATGTGTAGCTTCAGGATCATCGAAGGTAGCCTCCACAACTACAACAACATCCTGCAAAAAAAAACTTTCATGGTAAGGCACAGGTATGCAAATTTCTAACCACACCCTCCAAACCTATTCTAGCTTGAGAAAAAATTAAAAGTGTGAGAAGGAAAGGTACTTTATAGCCAAACTTAATAGTAGGAAGCCCCAGTCTTATCTGGAAAGTCACTTAACTTTTGTCCAAAGGACAACCATGCATGTGGGAGAAAAATGAGACAAAAGTGAAAAAAAAGACCTAAGAAATTGGGATGTTATCATGGAGTTAAAAAAGTAATTGGGGGTCAACTCAATTAACTCAAAGCACTATGAGTTTACTTTGCATGCAATGAAAAAAAAGAAAAAGAAAAAACCAACAACAACAACAATAAAAATGAAAGGTGGATCAACCACCTCTTGGTATGCAAAGATTAGTTGCTACATGATTCAGGGTTTGTGCTATAGGACCAGAACAAGTTGCTGCAAGACCAAAACAAAACTGCTATAGGAAGAACAAAACTGCTACATGAAGAAGAAAACTAGTACAACAAGAAAAAATTTGCTACAAGAAGGAACAATTTGCTACAGGGAGCTATCATATTGCTACAGGAAGACAAATTTTTTGTAGAACAACCACTAGAGCCTTGGGGAGAAAGGAAATATTAAAAGGAAATGGAAAGGGTGCAAATAGATATGCTACATGTGAAAAATTAACTTCTACATGAGCAAGAAAAAGTGCTACAAGAAGGGACAACAACAATTCAAGAGGAGGCGTAAGACGTCCAGAACATCAGTGGGACCCAAGGACAAGTTGTCTCAGTGGTTGACTTGTCTCCTGAGGATTCTGAACCTGATGTTGGATGACTTTGTGTGATTTTTCCATTTATTCCACTTCCTTAAGGTCACTGTTACACTAAAATTTGTTACCATGACTATTTACAGTTAGTATGGCTCCATCAACAATCATACTATCCTCCTTGGTAAGCCTCATACCTCTGCTCTCCATGTCAAACTTCAAGAAAGAGAGAAAGTCATTAAAAAACATGTTTATCTCTGGGTACAAAGTTTCTCTCTACCTTACCTGCGTGTACGCATCCCAAGTTCATTATACCTGCGTACTTGTACGCTTTGTATGTCAAGGGATGGGTGCGTACTCCTGTAAAGGTCAAAAGGCGTGAGTTTCATCTTAAAAAAGTTACTTGCGGTCATTTCTAGAGCATTCTAGAAGCTTTTTTGACGTGTATTGAGCACCTCCAGATGGTTCATGCATCCCTATGAAAGATGAACTTATCCCATCAAGAGAGGAGCTACCCCATCCAAAAGAGGGGCTTATCCCATTGATGGTGCACCTGATTAACTTCCTCTAGAACACTATAAATACAGGAATTGGGCCAGAGGAGGGGAGGTTGAAAGCTGAACATTCCTAAGGGAAGATGCTGTTGAAATTAGGACTTCCTTGTTGAAGCTTGTGAGGAGAGATTCCCATCCTTTCTTGTTTCATTTGGAAGTGGGTGAGCTTATCAAAGTAAAGGAAAACTCTTGCTGGACCCTGGGAGGGACTTGCACAACACCAAGGCTCAGGTTGTAATGGTTTCTTTTGTTTCCTATTAATACAAATAAGTCCATTCTTCTCAACAATTTGTTATTAATGAGTTGTTTCATATACTCCTTGGTCTGTATGTTGAATATGTTTTATTTTATGAGAAATTCAGGTGCTATTTAATCGTTTGATTGTTAGTGAATGCAGGTTCCGAAGTGAAAGGAGGAGCTCATCCAGATCGACGAGGCTGGACTACTACAACAGCGTTGGACTATAGGTAGGATCTAAACACTTGATTTCTTGTATGGTAAATGCATATTTAGAGAAGGATTGTTCTTAATTGTCTCGTTTGTCAGTAGAAAGCCTTAAGCTTCTAGGGAGGTTGGTTTTGTCCGCAAAATTAAATCTTTCCGCCTGACAAAATGGTGACTCCGCTGGGGAACTCCATTGATGTGAATGATTTTTCCTTTGTGTGAAACTTTGATCTGAGAAAAGTCATTTCTTTTCTGGTTTTGGGTTTTTTGACTATGTATTTGGGTGGGCTAGCTTAGAGTTAGATTAGATTTCAGTTTATCTTGGTTTTTCCAGTAGTACGCACCCTCTGCGTTGAGCACAGTGCGTACCTATACGCGCTGAAGCTTTGTGCACAGAGCGTGCACGCACCTGTCTGAACAGGTCACCTGCATACCTTGTCAAAAATTGAGAAAATTCCAATTGTTCCATTTTTTCCTCTTAGATTTTGTCTTTAATTAATTTTTACTGCCCAGATCCACTGGTTACCTATCATAGATATTCACCTGAACTTGTTTCGTTAGCGTCAAGAGTTTTAGTGAAATTCATAGAAGTTCTAGCCCTAGGGTTTGATTTTTGCATTGGTCTTGTAGTGACTTTGACTTTAGAAGTTGTGAAACCTTGGATCTCTTTGATTTTATCAGTCTTCTTAGGAGTCGGACCTGTCATAAAGTCTACTTGTGTGAGCAACCTACTTTTGTGTTGTTTCTTTGCGGAATTTCGAAGAAGCTTGTTGATTGAGTTGTGAATTTCATTCTTAAGAAAAAGAACAAAAGAGTTTGATTTTTGTTTTTGACTGGTTTATGATTCTGCATGAGTTGGTCCTTGGTTTGATTGTTGCCGAGTAAAACAACCTGGAATCATCTTAGTAGGCTTTTGCCTCGTTAGATTTGCTTTTAGGTAAATTTCTTTTTGATTTTCTTTTGAGTGAGTTTTTCATAGATTTTCATAAATTTTGAGATTGCTTTTTGATTAGAATATTTTTATATGCTTTGTTAAATAGAAAAAATACAAAAACATCTCCTTTGAAAAAGTTTGTGTTAAGTAGCATTTGAAGTTTTTGAAAGAGAAAGGAATTTTCGTGCAAGTAATGAGTGGTCATGTGTTGTATGCTTGGAAAACATAAAGAGATTGTTTCTTTGATTGTCTGTTAAGAAAGTTGCTTTTATCAAATTTTGCATTTTCTCAACTCTCTTAGCTAGAGAATTCATTGAAAAAGAAAAGTAGTGTAAATCATCCTAGGTGCATCTTTTTAGTGGATTTGAGTCGAGTCTACACACCATCAGTTTCATCTCCACTACCTTTGTCTTAAAGAAAAGCCATTAAATTAATGCTTAAAGTAAAATCGACTTAGCAATTCTTCTTTTACTAGGGATCTGAAGCACCAAAATAGATTAGGCTAGTGTCTTGGAGTAGGAGAGTAATTAACTCTCCAAGACTACAAAACCAAACAAGTAGCTTATCTTGTGATAGGATAAATCCAGCTGTTGCATTTATACTCTGGGAAAGCTCCTCTTAAAGGAGAAGCACGAGCTCATGTCCGAACCAATGAGGGGATCAATCCTCCCTCGTTGGGAACGACACTAGACACACACGTATTATAAACGGTAAACCTCAGATTATTGTCGAGGAGCCAGGGGTCACTTGTCGGTAAACCTTGGATTGTTGTCAAGGAGCCGGTAAGGGGATTGAGCCTGATACTCTGCCCTTGCGTGCTGTCAGAGTGTAGACTGTTCCCCCAGGTGTATTTGTTGCTGTTGGTGACCTTAGTGACCATTATCTTAGGATTCTACCCAAGGTGACGGTGGAGGGAAGATCCCACTGTACCTGGAGCAGACGTCGGCTGGACTCACTTGGATTTTCTGGGGGGTTCACTTCACTTGAGACGGTTAAAGTGGAGGAA